>RJWH01004621.1:0-106744 GCA_004363575.1 Solenodon paradoxus
ACAGTGATGTGTAAAAGGGTACTAAAAGTCTCCCTAAAACAGAGGAAAAGGGAACATGTGAAAGATCTGTGAATAAAGGAATAGGCAAAAGCCAATGAAAACACAAAACGTCTATATTATTCCATATTTGTACCCAGCATGACTATGGGTACCAACTACAGGCACATTCAACTCTGGCCCTGTCACACACAACACTGGTGTTGTCACCCATCAATTGCAAAAGGACGCTTTGAGTACATAAACTCACATGGAAGTATATCAAATTGTTTAACCAGCACAATTCAGAAGCCAAAGTATGACTCTTCCTCTTCCTTGCATTGCAAGATGCATCTGTCTAAAAAGTAGGGAGTATTTTTTCATAATACATTGAAATAAGTACCTGAAGTAGAATTAAAAATCATATATCCTGAAATGACAGAAGTCTATTTTATTATAACTTTAAAACCCAGTAAGTAAGCGAAATAAGCTCAAAGTAAAAATAAATTTTAATATTTTCTTACCTTAGTACTTTATTAAGACACAGTCTTAGATAATATCTTGATTTTGCTTTCTTTTTTGTATTAGTTATACATCATAACTCAGCTATTCACATTACATATTGAAGAACTTCATCTACACAGAAATGTAGTGTCAATATTACATATAAAATATCAAAAGGTAGAGTGATTAGTCACAGGTTTTGTATTAATAGTATCTAGTCTTATATATTTAGCAAGATAAAAAATATACCCCATTTAAATATGACCACATTTTAGACACATGCTCCGGAATTAGATAATGGAAGTCATATTTTTTTTTTACTACTTCATAAAATAAAAGAAAAAGAAATTTGGTGTGCTGAGAAATAATGAGCAAATGCCACTAAATGCAATAACCAATGTCATCTCTACATCTTCCAGGCTAATGAATGTGTCCAGTAGAGAAACCACCAGCTCCGTTAGCCACTTTATCCTTGTGGGCTTTCCCTCAAGCCCCAAAATGCAGCTCCTCTACTTCGGGCTCTTCACGGTGACCTACACCCTGACCCTGGTGGGGAATGCAGCCATCGCCTGTGCTGTGCTGTGGGACCAGCGCCTTCACACGCCCATGTACATCTTCTTGGGGAATTTCTCTTTCCTGGAAATATGCTATGTTACCACAACCGTCCCTAACATGTTGGCCAACTTCCTGTCCTCAAGCAAGTCTGTCTCCTTTATGAGTTGCTTTGCGCAGTTCTACTTCTTCTTCTCTTTTGGGTGTGATGAGGGCTTCTACCTTTGCATCATGGCCTTTGACCGGTACCTTGCTATCTGCCGTCCTCTGCATTACCCACGCATCATGACTAAACAGTTGTACACCGGCCTGGCTATTTTTGGATGGTCGTCTGGGTTCATTCTCTTCCTAACCCCAGTTATTCTCATCTCACAGTTACCCTTTTGTGGCCCAAATATCATCAACCATTTTATGTGTGATCCTGTACCACTGATGATGCTCTCCTGTTCTAAGGACACCACCACTCAGTTCATTTACTCTACTTTTAACACTATTTTTATGATTGCCACCTTTCTCTTTATCCTTTGTTCATATGCTCTGGTGATTCTATCTGTGCTAAGGATGTCCTCCACAGCAAGCAAACGCAAAGCCTTTTCCACTTGTGCTTCTCACCTGGCTGTGGTGATCTTGTTTTATGGCTCTGTTATGGTGATGTATGTTAGTCCTGGGTCAGGACACCCCGTAAAAATGCAGAAAATCATTACCCTGTTTTATTCTGTGATAACACCTCTATGCAATCCTCTAATATATAGCCTGAGGAATAAGGAGATGAAGGCTGCTCTCAGGAAAATCTTCAGGATTGAGCAAGGTGACAAGATGTTCATAAAATATGCATGAGAGTCAAATTCCATCACCACTTCAACTTAGTAATACATGTATGACATATTTTCCTACAAGTTCATTGTTTTATTATGAAACTGACATGAGGATCCATTAATATTCTAAATATCACTCACTCAAAAATGTTGTAGACTTATTTATGAAGGGATATTTTAAGTATTTCATTAAATTTTGATTTATTATCAAGTGTGATTTTATTTGTCTGTACCAATCAGTACATACATATGTATCAATTTCTACAAAGAACACAGAAGCCTTGCATCATTGGTTTTCATAACTGAGATAAAGTAACTAATACACATGGAATAGAGATCATAGATGCTTTGTGGATTAACACTGTATGATCTTTAGAGCCTATTCACTGACAACAAAGTTCTCATTTTGATGGAAGTCCACCTTGTCAAAGTATATCAATAGTCTTTAATGAAAGAGACATACAGCCTTAACTGGCAACTAAGTGATTGTTTACCTTGTACAAGACAAGGATAAAAAAATCAAATTGTATTAGGTATGTAATGTAGTAAAGGTGTTAGCTAAACATAATGAATGGGTCATTATTTGGGACATAACTTACTTTGTAATATATATCAAATCTAACAAACTGCTATGATATGTTTTTGTGGTAGTGCTGTGTGACTTATTTCAGTACTGTCATAGCATTCTTAAAAGTATACAAGAACTATTAAACTGTTGCTTTTATTTTGTTTTGTTGATATTTTAATATGATTTTCCAAAACATAGTTTAAAAGAATTATAATATAAAATATAATTTACACAAATACACTGAGCAGGCTTCAAGAATCAATTTTTCCATCAAGCGAGATGAAGCAGAAACTGGATTTTGCGATTTTTTTTTTTCATGAAACAAGCCATTGGAATTTTGCTAGGGATGCAAAGATGACCATTTTAGCAAAGTTAATCTTCAAATTCACAAGCTGCAAAATTCCTTGGATAATCAAAGCTATCCTTAGGGAAAAAAAGAAGAAAAATGGAGGGATTGTGCTCTATAACTTTAAAATATGCCACAGTGCAACTGTAATTACAACAGTATGGTACTGGAATAAAAACAGGCATAAAAACCAGTGGAGTAAAATCAAAATCCCAGAAGTAAATCCACATACATAGGAAAACAACTAATTTATGGTAAAGAATCCAAGAGTAAACAATGGAAAAAGGAAAGTTTTCAACAATGTTGTGAGGAAAACTGGATACAAAGAATGAAGAAAAAGCATTAATTGCCATATGATAATTAAAGTGGATTCAAGACTTGTATGTAAGACATGGAATACAAAATGCATAGAAGAAAATATAAGTGATGTATTCCATGACATCATCTTCAACAATGTCTTGAGGGACTCTATTCCAATGAGAGAGAAACAAAAGAGAAAACAAAAAAGAGAGTAAGTCAAACTAAAAGCCTCCAACAGCAAAAGAATGCAACACAAGGTATGTCGTGGTGGCATTGTGGTTAAATCCAAAGACTCTGACTAGCATAGTCCATGTATATTTCATGACCCAGGACTGGGGAACTACCAAGATAAACGACGAAATAAGATAAATAAATGTCTCTTCCTCCTCTTTTTTCCTATCTATCTGCCTCTTCTCACCTTTATTCCAACCTGCACTTTTCTTTAAAAAAAAAAAAAAACACAAAAATGAAAGCAACCTACTGATTTGGAGAAGATATTTGCACATCATATAGATGACATGGGGTTAATCTACAAAATAGATAAATAATTCACACACCTAAACAACAACCCCCAAAAAAGATTTTTAATGGGTTTAAGACCCAAATAGACATTTCTCCAAAGGAGACCCACAGACAGCTAGGAAGCACATGAAAAAATGTTTAATATCACTTATTAGGGAAATGCAAAACAAACCCATAGTGATATACCAAGTACCAACTCACAGCTGTGAGAATAGCCTAGAACAAAAAGTATTGACAAAGGTGTGTAAAAAGGGAATTCCTGTTGGTTACAATGGAAGTTACTTGCATCCTTTACAAAAATAAAATTGTATGGCGATGCCTCAAAAATTATAAATAGAATTACCATATGATTCAGATATCCCACTTTTTACTATATATGTCATTACCATTAAGAGATATCTACATGCTCATCTTCACTGAAGCATTATTCACAATAGTCAAAGTATTGAAAAAAATATGCTTTCATTGATAAATTAATTGATACAGAATATTTGATGAATGTTATACATACACACAGAGCATAGAATATTATTGAGTCATAAGAAAGAAGGAGCTCCTGCCACTTTGCAAAGGTGTGGATGAACCTGGGAGGACATTAAGGTAAATGAAATAAGTCAAACAGAAAGATAAACAGTGTATGGTTTCACTTACATATGGAATCTAAAACTAAAAATACAATCTATTACTATTCATGCTAGACTGAAACTAGAAACATACTAAATTCTCCCAAGAGGGTAGAGACGTCTGGTATATTAATTGAAATGAATATTATATAGAATTAAAATAAATTACAATTACATAAAATAGTATAGATAAATATCACAAATATAAGTGAAGGCTCCATGCAGGGATGATTACTGTCTTTATTTTTTGAGGACAGGTGCAGGTAGAAGTTAGGCAAGCAGGCAGAGAGGCTGGAAGAGAAAGGGGAAAGAAATGCTTATTATTTAGTTGTTCATTTTGGTTGTTTCCCCAGCCCCAATCTTGAACCTGGGTCTTTGGGATATATGTGTACTACATCTGGTGACCTGGTCTTACCAACTAGGCCACCAGGGGTGTCATAGTTTCATTTATGTACATTTCAAAAACAAAGAAATTTATAGTACCAGAAGTAAGAACAGAGGTTGCATTGGTAATGAGAAGCAATTGGAAGGATCATAATGAGAATTCTGGAATGCAGGATATATTCTGCTTCATTGACCCAGCTTGTTTTTCAATGGGTATGTGTACTTTTAAAACTTCACTGAGCTACTTCCGGATGGAGACCAGATAGGAAGCAATTTTGGGTCACTCCTCACAGACACTTAAAAAAAAAAACCTATTTTCCTGAGACAAAACACAAAGAAACGACTGACACTTCAGCTGGAGATAGACTGTTGACTAACGGTGGGTGAGGGCATAAAGTGTGGTCTCAGCTAAGCCATGGATTTGGATTTGGGACGAAGCTTAGGAATCTCTGGACGTGTGGTGCAGCAGGTCCAGGGGCAGAGGTTAGCGATTTGTTTTGCAGAGGCATCGAAAAGCATGCCCAAAGGGGCTGAGACGTGGAATCAGAGGAGGCTGACTTGGGAGAGGGTGAAAGGAGAGCCAGTGCATAGGGAATTGAGCTGGAGTCCTCGAGGCGAAATTGCACTGGGCACAATAACTGGAATACAGCCAAACAAATACCCAGCCTGAGCCTCTCCCAGAGCCATTTCAGACAGATCCTGGGGGCCACTGAGTGGCTATCCCACCCACCACATATCCCACTCACCAGATATCATGCCCAATGAATACACCATCCCCAGGATGACAGTAAAAATGCAGTCCCATAGGGGACCAAAACTCAATGCTCTCTAGTGCCACCCTGTGGATACAGGCACAACTGCAGCTTGACTGCCAATTGTGGGCAAATCACACCTTTGCAACACCAGGGAAACCAAACCCTCAGAAATATAAACAGATGCCGAATAGAGCAAAGATACAGAGAAATATACGTCAAATGATGAATCTAATCAAAAACCCAGGGGAAAATCTGAAGACAGCAGACATATGTAAATTACCTATGGTAACAGTGATTAACACACATATGAGAATCAGTAGAGGCAGTAAACAAGAATGTCAGGAAGCAAAGAGAAGAGCTAAAAGAAGACATCAAACAGGTAAGAGATACAACTGAATTAAAGAACTCAGTAGCAATACTCAACAATAGGATGGATGAAGCTTCCAACAGAATCAGTGATCAGGAAGATAGGACAGAGGAACTCATTTGAGCAAACCAGCAAAGAGATTTAAAAAAAAATTCAAAGAAACGAAGACAGCATTCAAGACCTCTGGGATAACATCAAAAGGAACAAAATTTGCATCTTAGGGGTCCCAGAAGAAGAGAGAGAAAGGGGATAAAAACCATAGTTGAAGAAATAATAGATGAGAATTTCGACAATCTGAAGAATGAAGCAAAACTTCACATCCAGGAAGTTCATAAGGTTCCCAATAAAAGAAAATCAAACAGAAATAAACCTAGAAACATTGTCATCAACATGTCAAAAATACAAGATAAAGAATCTTAAAAGCAGCCAGAGAATAACACAGAGAGGACCCTCCAAAGATTGTCAGCAGATTTCTCGAATGAAACTCTACAGACCAGAAGGGAATGGCATAATATATTCAAAGTGCTGAATGAAAAGAATTTTCATATTAGGATATTATATCTAGCAAGATTATCATTCAGAACTGAAGGAATGATAACGAGATTTTCTGACTAAGAAAACTTAAAGGAGTTCATCACCACAAAACCAGCTTTGTAAAAAATATTAAAGGATGCTCTATAAAGCATAAAGAAACCACACAGAAAAACAGTAAGACAGAAAATATTACAAGTGGTGAGGAAAGGAGACAACAAAAATGTGGATAGATGGAATGAGTGGTAGACTAATATGCTTTCAAATCAATTAGGTAGTAAACATAGAACTGTGAATGCTTCAGGGTAACCTCAAAATACATCCCCAGGGAAAAAAAAAAGAAGAAAACAAAAGGCAAAATCAATCAAAACATAACTACACCCAACTGACCTAAGAAAAGAAAGAACAAAGGCATCTGGAGCAACATACAAAAGACAAATTATAAAATGACACTAAGTAGCTATATATCAATAATCACTCTACACATTAATAGACTGAATTCACTAGTCAAATGACTCAGAGTGGCTGAAAAGATTTAAAAGCATACCCAAATCTTCTGCTGCATTCAGGAAACTCAACTTCTTCCAAAATATAAACAAAGACTCAAAGTCATCTGATGGAAGACAATCCTACAGTCAAATGGCAACCACAAAAGAGCTGCAAAAGCTATACTTATATCAGATAAAACAGACTTCCATCTAAAAAGCATAACAAAAGAAAGAGATGGATCCTATATAATGATTAAAGGATCAATCCAGAAAGAAGACATAATGCTAATTAACATATATGCACCAAATGAAGGAGCATCAAAATATTTTAGGCAAGTATTATTAGACCTGAAGAGAGACTTTAACAGCAGCACAATGATAGTGGGGGATGTCAACACTCCACTTACAACAATGGACAGATCAACCAGGCGGAATATTAACAGGAAAAGAAAGAGATGGATCCTATATAATGATTAAAGGATCAATCCAGAAAGAAGACATAATGCTAATTAACATATATGCACCAAATGAAGGAGCATTAAAATATTTTAGGCAAGTATTATTAGACCTGAAGAGAGACTTTAACAGCAGCACAATGATAGTGGGGGATGTCAACACTCCACTTACAACAATGGACAGATCAACCAGGCGGAATATTAACAGGGAAACAGTCGCTTTAATGACTATCGAAACAGATAGGACATATACCGATAACTTCACTCAATGACTACAGATTTTACTTTCTTCTCAAGTGCTCAGTGAACATTCTCAAGGATAGGTCATATGCTGGGACACAAAACATCTCTCAACAAATTTACAAAGACTGAAGTCATACCAAGCATCTTCTCTGACCACAATGGTCTAAAACAAAATCATGAAAATCACACCATTTAAAACAGGAAGTTAAATGAACAAAATACCTGGGCATATACCAAACAAAGGAAGTAAAAGATCTATACCATGAAAAATACAAGTCCTTCTTAATAGAAATGGAGGACAAAAGAAATGGAAAGACATCTCCTAATCGTGGCTCAGAAGAATCAATATCATTAAAATGGCCATCTTACCCAAACCAATATACAGGTTTAATGCAATCCCCATTAAAATCCCACAAGCTTATTTTCAGGAAATAGAACAAAAAATCTTAAAATATGTGTGGAAGAAAAAAGACCCTGCATAGCCAAAGCAATCATTAGAAAAAAGGCAGAATTGGGAAGGATTACACTTCCAGACTTTGAACTACATTACAAAGCAGTAGTGATCAATACAGTAAGGTACTAGAATAACAAGAGGCACAGATCAGTGGAATAGAAATGAATCACCAGAAACTCACCCACTCATATACAGTCAATTAATCTATAACGAAGGAGTCAAAGGCATACGATGAAAAAAAAAATCTCTTCAAATGATGTTGGGAAAACTGGACAGCCACATGCAAAAGAATGAAGCTAGACCACTCTCTAACAACATTCACAAAATTTAACTCAAATGGCCTAGAAACTTGGACATAAAGCTCTTAGAAGACAACATAGGAAAGACTTTCTATGACATCAGTTGCGGAGAAACCTTTGAGGATTCAACTCTACCATCAAGAGAAACAAAAAGAAATGTAAACAACTGGGACTACATCAAACTAAGGAGCTTATTCACAACAAAAGAAACCACCAAACCAAAAGGGAACCTACTAACTGGTAGAAGATATTTGCATTGGATATTTCTGACAAAGGTTTAATAACTAAAATATACAACGAGCTCATTAAACTCAACAACAGAAGAACAGGCTATCCAATCAAAACTGGGAAGAGGAATTGGAGAGAACTTTTCTGAAGAGGATATACAGATGTTCAACAGGCACATGAAATTATGTTCCTACTCATGGCTAGTCAAAACAAGAAAGACAGATACCAGATGACTTCACTCATAGGTGGAATGTGAACAGACAAAACAAAGGTACAGATGAAATATGACCAGCCCTGAAACATATGCAAGAGAACTGAGGTTACCAAAAGGGAATGGGGCAGGCAGGGGCAAATTGGGGAAGAACCCACTGGACAAAGGGGAAGAATACTTGGTGATTTGGTGGAGGGTTTGGTGTGTTGAAATATAAGATATGGGGAACCAGTGCATAGGAAATTAATGTGTAGAATAATTACTACAATAAAATATACAAAACAAAGAAAATAAAATAAATTCACTGAGCTGTATAATCACAATATGTATACTTTTAAGCACATTGTTTTAAAATAAAAACAACAAAATGTTAAACCAGAGCATTTTATTCTCAGTTCAAAAACTACACTGAATCATTCTTATAGTGAAACCCAAAGTCTTTAAAATGGTTTACAAAATCTAAGTGATCTGCCTTCAGCATGTTATCACTGCCACCAGGTCCTACTACTTGCCTCATTACTTACACTCGATAGTCAAACTTGCCTCCTTGCTGTATGTCCAACACATTATGCTTTCCTCTGTCTCTAGTTCTTATGATTGTTTATTTTGCTTTGATTGTAATTTCCCCAGATATTCATGAAATTCTTACTCTCATTTTAAAATATAGCTCTCTGTGGTGGCTACCCTGTCTATTGACAATGAAAATTCTAACTTTGCCTAACCCTAACATCTATGTCTTGCTATATTGTTTTCTAGTATACTATACTATACTATACTATATTTATGATATACTATACTATATAGTATAGTATACTATTTAGTATACTATACTATATTTATGATATATTTTTATTCTCTCCAATAAACTGTAGATGCTGTGAAGACAGGAGTTGTAGGAGTGTTTCCACAATATTCCTGCGATGTGAAGTAGAGATTGGCACATGGTAAGGATTCATTAAATATTTCTAGAACACAAATGCCAATTAACGTCTTTGAACTACCTATTCTTTGTGATTTGCATGAAATGAAACACAAATATCTCTAACAAACTATTCAAGTACAGACATTTGATTGGTATAACATGACTTCTTCATATAAACTTACAGGGCATCTAACAGCAGAACTCCCTATTGTAGCTATTATGACAACTCCTGTTACTATATTATTTAATTATTCCCCAGGAAACATCAATAGGATGTGAATGCTAAAGAAGAAATAAATATATAATCTACTTCTACACTTGCACTATTCTCTGGGGAATATGAGTCTTGGTGTTTAGTATAAGTGATCATTCAAAAATTATCTGCTCTCCTGGACAAATAATACAAAATCATCAAGAGAAAAAGATAACAAACTCTCTAAAGACTGTGATGTAAAGAAATATACTTATATAATGCCTACATATTGGCTACATTTTGACCATGAACATGTGCTTTTAACTTGTAAAAATGTCTTTTAGCGTTATTCACTCTTTGCGATCAGTGAGATTGCCAACTCTATTGTCCATTTTCTTGGAAGTCCCTCACATGTCTTTTGCTCCATGGAGTAACAGTTTATCTTCCAGATCTGAGCATCTCAGCATTCATCCAAAGAGTGAGTGCAAACTATTTAACATAAGAGCCATATGTATGCAAGTTTTTACAAATATAATTTAATAGTAAATAATTTATTTTTGTCTGAGAAAACTGAAAATAATTCATAAGAATGAAACACCAGTTTAAAGTAACCTAAAGATTTTAATTTTCCTTGTTTCCCCGAGTTCTGGAAAATATATTTCACTTAAGTAACATATTTTTTAAAAATTAAAAGGAGATATATAATAAATTAAAAGGTGATATAATAGTTTAGTGTTTAAAGTGATGATAATATTAACTGATAAAATACTGGGCTATTTTATGTGCTTGATAAGTAGAAAACATATGGTAGAGCTCTCTTTTTCGGTGTGATATATTCTATCCATATCTGTATCTGTATACTACTTCCAGTTACTTTATATTAATGAGCACTGGTTTAAGTAAGTTAATTATTCTATAAGTAACAGAAAATATTCAGCATGTATGAGTGTTTTGTGGTTATTTTTGTTTCACTTATACGCAGAGTCTACTCTAATCTACGACATTTGACAATTACTATCCTCAACGAATATTGAGAAACAAGAAGGGTAAGTATCAATAATCATTAGAAACAAATAAATTTTCAATTACCTTTCTCTAAGTAAAATAAATTAACTGAGATGCCTAAGAGTAGATTCTGGGTAAACAGAACATGGAAATGCCTCAAAGAACAAAAGAGTTGTGTTAAAATATAAAAATATCATTTAAATAGAGTGGGACATATTTCCCCTACCACCAAAGACATGTTAAACTAATTTTTTTCTTTGAAAGCATTTGATAGACTAAGCTTTAGACAATGATTAGATGCAAGAATTTGACTAACTGGATTTGATACATTCATTTATACATAGGCACATTGAATTTGGACAATGGTCACCCAGACCAGGCATTCTCCCCAAAATAAAATTGCAAAATGGGCATACCTAGTTTATAAATTCATGTGGAAGTATACCAAAATGTTTAACTAGCACAATTTAGAAGCCAAAGTACAACTCTCATGGAAGTGCACAGTGAATCTAGCTACCTAAAAAGAAAGGGAATATTTTTCATACCAACCATTGAAATAAATACCATGAAGTACCATTTATGAGTGACATATATTGGAGTTATACAGGCCTGTTTTATTATCACTTTAAAATACAATAGGCAAGCTAGATGATTACAAAGTAAAAGTGAATATTTATATGTTCTTGCCATGGTACTACATTGAATATACTCTTATAATATCATGATTTCATTTTGCATTATAATATCAGTAAAATATGATTCAGCTATTCTCATTACAGCATGAAGGACTTCACATACACAGAAATGTAGTATCAATAGTAGTGCAGGTGAACCGATGATTAGAGTAATGAATACAGGAATTTTCTTAGAGTCACACAGTGTTGCATTTCTCGTGTCTAGTCTCGTATTTCCAGCAAAATAAAAATTTGCACCCCATTTCAAGTTGTCCCTCATATTATTTTTGATAAAATAATGCATGTTCATGGGTTGTGTCAAGAAAGTCAGATTTTTTTTCTTAAGCAAATCTTTCGTACAACTTTATGAAGTAAAAGAGAAAGAAATTTGATGTGTTGAGAAATGAGCAAATGCCGCTAAAGTGCAATAACCAATGTCATCTCCACATCTTCAAGACTAATGAATGTGTCCAGTAGAGAAACTACCAGCTCCGTTAGTCACTTTATCCTTGTGGGCTTTCCCTCAAGCCCCAAAATGCAGCTCCTCTACTTCGGGCTCTTCACGGTGACCTACACCCTGACCCTGGTGGGGAATGCAGCCATCGCCTGTGCTGTGCTGTGGAACCAGCGCCTTCACACGCCCATGTACATCTTCTTGGGGAATTTCTCTTTCCTGGAAATATGCTATGTTACCACAACCGTCCCTAACATGTTGGCCAACTTCCTGTCCTCAAGCAAGTCTATCTCCTTTGTGAGTTGCTTTGCGCAGTTCTACTTCTTCTTCTCTTTTGGGTGTGATGAGGGCCTCTACCTTTGTATCATGGCCTTTGACCGGTACCTTGCTATCTGCCATCCTCTGCATTACCCACGCATCATGACTAAACAGTTGTACACCGGCCTGGCCATTTTTGGATGGTCATCTGGGTTCATTCTCTTCCTAACCCCAGTTATTCTCATCTCACAGTTGCCCTTTTGTGGCCCAAACATCATCAACCATTTTGTATGTGATCCTGTACCACTGATGATGCTCTCCTGT
This sequence comes from Solenodon paradoxus, assembly GCA_004363575.1. Lineage (NCBI taxonomy): Eukaryota > Metazoa > Chordata > Mammalia > Eulipotyphla > Solenodontidae > Solenodon > Solenodon paradoxus. Next base: position 12,452 of record RJWH01004621.1, read on the forward strand.
TCTAAGGACACTATCACTCAGTTCATTTATTCTACTTTTAACACTATTTTTATGATTGGAACCTTTCTTTTTGTCCTTTGTTCATATGCTCTGGTGATTCTATCTGTGCTAAGGATGTCCTCCACAGCAAGCAAACGCAAAGCCTTTTCCACTTGTGCTTCTCACCTGGCTGTGGTGATCTTGTTTTATGGCTCTGTTATGGTGATGTATGTTAGTCCTGGGTCAGGACACCCCATAAAAATGCAGAAAATCATTACCCTGTTTTATTCTGTGATAACACCTTTATGCAATCCTCTAATATATAGCCTGAGGAATAAGGAGATGAAGGCTGCTCTCAGGAAAATTTTCATGACTGACCAAGGTGACAAGGTGTTCATAAAATATACATGAGTCAAGTTCCATTTCACCATTTCAATTTGCCTTACCAATAGCCTTACCTACTATGAATAGTAGGGCCCATTATCATCTTAAACACTACTCACCACAAACTGCAGTAGACTCTGTTAAGAAGAGTATATTTTAAGCAATAAACTCAATTTTCTTTTAATATCAAGTGAAATTTTATGCGTCTAAATCAATCTTTCCCTCCATGTATTCAACTTCTAAAAAGGATACAGAAGTCTTTGTATCACTGAGATAAAGCGACCAACAGGTTTGCAATGGAGATCATAGATGCTCTGGGATTAATACTATATCCACCGGATCACAGTCACTGACAACAAAGATCTGAGTTTGAAGGTGTCCATCTTGCCAAAATATAGCAAGTGGTTTTAGCTTAATGGTACATACAGACTAAAAGATTTAGGTGGATATTAAGTAATATTTGAAAATTTAAGATAAGGATTAGAAATTTAAAGTGTGTTAGCTTTAGTATAGAAAAGATCAAAGTTAATATAATGACTAGGGCATAACTTACTTTGGAATAAATCCAGTTTAAACAACCTATTGCACTGTATGTGGTTTAGTATTACTACTGTGTGAGTATTTTAGTTCTATCATAGCATTCTTAAACTATATATAATATTTAAATTATTGTTACTTTAATAATTACTTTTATTCTGTTCCATTTATATTTTTAAACAATTCTCCAAAACATAATTGAAAAGATCTGCAATATAAAATGTAATTTACAAAAATATCTTGTATAGGCTTCAAGAAGTCATTTTCCACATTGAGTGAGGTGCAGCAGGAATTGGGTTGAGTGTTTGCTTGAAACATGTCATTGGAATTTTGACAGGGGTTGTGTTAACTTTGTATATTGCTTTGTACAAGATGATCATTTTAGTAATGTTAATTCTTTAAATTCATGAGCCACAAAAGAACCTGGATAGCCAAAGCTATCCTTAGGGAGAAAAAAGGAAAAAATGGAGCTCCTTGACTAAAAACTATACTGTAGAGTGATTATAATTAGAAGCACATGGTATTGGAATAAAAATAGACATGTAAAACGGTGGAATAAAACTGAAAGCCAAGAAACAAATCCACATACACATATAGAAACAACAAATTTTTGATAAAGGAGCGAAGAGTAAAAAATGGAGAAAGAAAACTTTTCAACAAATGATGTGAGGAAAACTGGATATATACAAGAATGAAACTAAATCACTATTTCATTCCATACACAAAAATTAAATCATAGTGGATGAGAGACTTGGATCCAAGACCTAAAATCTTAAAATGCCTAGAAAATATGTGATATGTTCCTTGACACCATCCTCAGAGATGTCTTAGGGAAATAGCCTCCAATGTCTAGAGAAACAAAAGCAAAAATAAACAAAGAATACTACATTAAACCAAAAAGCTTCTGTACAGCAAAAGATACCACACAAGTTGTGGCCTGGTTGCTTAGTGGTTAAGTCCACACCCTCCAACTGGCATAGCATGCATACATCCATTTCAGTCACATGCAGCACTATTTCTAAGCATTTATAGCTGCTTGTCACTTAATTAACTATTTATATAAACTATATCCTAATTTCCCAACATATATTTCGAGGAATAGCTTACATGAATTTAACAGAACAGGGGAGAAGTTTCTATATTTATTAAAACAAGTGATGGGTTACCCTAAATTAAATCATTCACAAAGCCTTCAATACATTATAGCATTATTAATATCCAAAATAGCTACAGCAGAAATTTTTACAGGATAATTTCCTTTTCCTTCCAAGTCACCTCATGTGAATAGTACTCGACTAAATATGATTAGAGGATAGTCACTTCAGTTACTATATACAATAACCCTCTAGAGTAACTTACTACTTATGCCATATTCATAGATAAAAAAACAATAAATTTAGCAACATTCAGCAATTTCCACAATTAATTAAGATATATACATAGATGTATATACATCTATATATATAGATTTTTATAGTATCTGAAAAAGATACTCATGAGTAAAATTATAACATTTTAATTTGAATATTTTTGTTTGGGTCTAAGTATTTATATGAAGGCTTTTTGATAGCCACAGCTTGATTAGTTATACTGTGATAAATTATATTCCATTTTCTGTAATTTTTAATTGCACAAGTAATATACTTGTAATGAATAAATTTTCACTGTAAGAGATGACACATTACAAAATAATAAAAATCCTCATGTACCACATTTCTGTATATCTATTGTCCTCTTATTTACCTTTTCTGTGCACCTACACATATATAAATTCTGGGTTTTAAGTATTGCTCTACAGCTGATTGACCCACTCATCCCTTATTGTCACCTATAAAACAATGTCTGAGAAGAATTTCTTCCAGCTTCTGCAGAGACTTATATAGTTTGGAACAAATTAGGACAATGAAATTGAAGATGGAATTTTTCAAGAAAGACTTTCCCAGGAAGCGGTGCAGAGATGTGGGACAGCACTGCTCCAATGACTAGTATACTCAGTTGCTTCTTTCCCAACCAGTCAGGATTTCAATAAGACAAGCCTATGAAATAAGAGGATACTTACCCCCACTAGGCAAAGAAACTTCATTCTGAAAAATACTATTCACTTACTTGCTTACCCTCAGTATTTTATGTGGGTTCTACGTGTAGTCCTCACACCTCTGTCTATGGATACCTGCAATATCCGATACAATGCTATGACCTGCATGTGACTACTGACCACTTGAAATGTGTCTTGTCCCACTGAGAGTACGATAAGTTATAATTACAACCAATTTAAGAATGTAAATACCTCATTAAAAATGTTTATGCTGATTATATGTTGAAATGATACTATTTTGGATCAATTAGGTAAATAAAATAACAAAATTAATTTGATCTAGTTCTCTTTAATTTTATTAATGTGGCTACTGGGATATTTAAAATTATATATGTAGTTCACATATTTGGCTTATATTTCTAAGGGTCAGCACAGATATAGACTGATCTCCAACTAACGGCTTTAATTATCATCAATATGGCGATAATCCTCAGGTTTTTATTGCCACTGCCAAGCTTATCTCATATCACAGTATTTTCATATCTGATTGCCTGCTAGAAACTAGAAGCTCGGCTATAGACAAATACATGAAAATCTTACTGTTAGATTTCAAAATAAATTCTACAGTACAGACATGCTAGAACATAAGAGTAATAGCTCCCTAAGACTTAAATTATGAGTCTAATGAATTGTTTGAATTCATTTTCCCAATATATGAAATAAAATAAGAGGAAAAACCACAATCTCATGTGTCATGAATTTCCATCCTCCTAAAGGATTCAAAAGTCTGATTTAATATAATGAAACATATGTTTAGCAAAGACTCCAAAAGAATGTAAGTTAGAGTACCTACAAAGATATGATGAAAGTACAAAGACAGGGCCACATGGCAGAAGACTCACTGCCAGTTTGACTAATTCATGATTAATTTGCTAACCAATGGAAAACAACTGGAGCTGGTGTAATAGAAGAGTAAAATGATCAAAATTCATGGAAGTTATATTTGCAAGACATTTTCCAGAAACTTACTGGGTAATGAAATCAGCAGGAAACTATTAGAAAGTTATTTCAATAACTCAAGGAAAGAACACGAAGAGCCTGACCTAGGGTAGTGTACATGCAAAAAGATACTGGAGATAGATACAATAGATGTGCAATGACAGAAGCCTAATCTCCCAGTCTTTAAAATCAGCAATATATTTACTGTTCAAAGCAAAGGATAAAGACCTCGCCTTCCTTTTGCAACTGTAATACTCTTCAGCTTTCTTCTGATAATCTTCTCACCTGGGATGCCTCGCAGTAGACAGCCACACACACCAAAACAGTCTCCCTCTGCATGTCTTTTTGTTCCTGTAGGTCAACATACTCAAGAGCCACACACCTGCTCTTTGTTTAGCTCTCAGATTCCACTTGACTTCCCAATTTCCTACATTTCTTTAGCTCTTTTGAATCTGAGTATTATATTTCATTATATAAATTAGCTTCTATTTACAAAATTTCCTTCGAGTCACACACAATGGATATTGATTTGTCATGCTGTCATCGGTGTGAAAGAAAACAATAAATGAGTCATTTAAATTATCACCTTAAAGTCTTAAAGAAAATTTTCCCATTTTCCTGTCTATTCAGAGGAACAGAAAATTCAAAAGAACAATTCTTCTGAAGATGACCTACAAATATAAAATGATCATTTTATCAAAAATATTTCCTCAATCCCATATTCAATAAGTTTGATGTAATAGAAACAAAAAAAATTCATGAAATGTGTTTATTTTTTATATCAATATAACAAACAAACTGGACACTGAAACACAGGAAAGAAGTTGTTGTCCCATATTTTCCCTACCCACTGGTCTTAGTGCAGCCTGGGAGTTTGAGGCATCAGATCCTTGCTAAAGTACCTCTTGGTTTCTTTCTTCACAAATATCTCTTTCAGATTTTACTCAAAGAATATGTGCCACAAATCTCTCCATTCCCCATTTTTCATTCCTTTCAGACTCTGAAGTCTCTCTGGAGAACGCAACTTTCGGAACAATGGAAGCAATTAACATGAATCATATAAACTTAAGTATGTTTTATATCTGTGATTATCAAACTGGAAATGAAAACTACATGAACGTACACACACACAGACACGCACACACACACACACACACACACACATATTCTCCAGGCTAAAACAGTAGTTTTTAAAAACTAATAAGCTTTTAGACACAGGATGCACCATTATCCCACTTTGTTAAACAGTCTCTCATTCTTGTTGTTCAAATGGAAGCTTCACAATCTTGCCCACTATATGCAGAATGATCATATGCCTAGACAGTCATAGAGCAACCTACCCCCATTCTTTATAAACCCCTTAACTCCAATATGGATCAAACATATGTGCTGGTCAACCAAGAAATTAAGAAATCAGTTTGACAGAGACAAATCTATGACCATTCCGATTTTTCTTTCTTTTTTCAACTGAGGAAATTTTGATCTACTAAATAATATAAGATTTGGATGTGCAGGTTCAATCTTCAGCAAATATGTGATGACATCCTACATGTGCCACCAAATTTCTAATCATCTTGCACCACTGTCCATTGGACCCCACCCCCACCACTCTGTGCCTCCATCTCCTGTCCCCATGGGAAGTTCCTTCTGGTAGCCTCAGTTTTGTTGTCATGTCCAAGGGTTGATTTGTGCTTTGTTTAATGTTAGTTTACCCTACTGCTTTATATTCCACTTATAAATAAGGTCTATACTTTCTTTTTAAGTCTGACTACATTTTTCTAAGCCTTCCTTGCCATTAGGTGTATCCATGTGACTGAATTCCAGCCAGAGGAATTAAATTAAAACTGATGCACAGCACTTCGAGCCTTACCCATGCATGGCCATTGATGATCTCTGAAGAAACAGAACACCTCAACTTAGGAAGATGAATTTTGAAGGTCATAAATTTAAAGATGAAAAAGCCTGAGTTCCAGAATCAGGACGCGAAGAATAATCACCTACCAATCAGCAGAAGTTGTTTGAAATTTTTAAATCATGTCAGTATACATTTAACAAGCTAATAAAATGAGTAACAACAGGGAAACAGTATTGCTAATGGGAAAAATTTTACATTTTGTAAATGTTTTATTGATGTAACAAAGTTTTAAAACATTACATAGGCTTAAGTATACAATATTAAAAACCAACATGTTCGCCAAAATGTCTAGTTTCCATCCATCACAAACAACTTATTATCTTTACCCTTTGAATCCCTCAACTCCCTTCTCTTCATTTGTGTTCCCACTCCCACCTGCTTTCCAAGCTGTTCTCTGTATCTAAGAGTTTGCTTTTGTCTTGCTTTGTTCAGTTTCTATATTCCACATGAATGAAATCATACACATATATATATGATTAATTTTACTTAGTATAATACCCTCCAGTTCTTTCCATGTTGTTGCATATGGCAGGATTTCATTTTTTAGCTGAATGGTATTCCATTGTGTATATATATCATATCTTCTGTATTCCCTCATGTGTTGATGGGCACTTAGGTTGATTTCAGTTCTTGGTTATTACGAATGATTTTGTAATAAAGATGAGGGGGGTGCATATATATCAAATTGGCACATTTTTAATCCTTAGATATATACCCAGAAGTGATTTAGATAGATTATATGGTATTCCTATTGTTAATATTTCAATAACCTTCATGATGCTTTCCATAATGACTTCACCAGTATATATTCCAACTAACAGTGTGTCAGTTTTCTTTTTTCCACATCCTTACCAACAGTTTTTCTTGTCTTTTAGATAATAGTCATTTTCACAGGTATAAAATGATATCTCGCTGTGATTTTAATTAACAATTCCTAATAAGAGAGGAAGAGCATCTTTTCATATACCTGTTAACCATGTGTATGTCTTCTTTGGAGAAGTATCTATTCAGAGCCTCTTGCTCATTTTTCTCCCCTTTTCAGAAATTTGACTGTGGAAAATTCTACAAACTAGGTAAATTATATTTGAAATCCCCATATAATCAATATTTGCATTTAGTAATATAAATACTGTGTCCATACTTTTATATAATTCTCATGCAAATTCATTTTTACTTAAAAAAAAAAACACCATCTATTTGACCCCTTTCACCCTTGCTGCCACTCCCCACCCTGCTCCTCTCCAGAAACCTTTTCTCTGTTGTCAGAGTTCTCTAGTTTATTATTATTATTCATTCCTTTATATTATTTCATTTTTATTCCAAACACAGGTGGAACTACATGATATTTGTTCTTACCCCTTTGGTTTATTATACTCAGCATAATCCTTTTGAGTTATTTCATTTTGCTGTATGGCAAAATTTCATGTTTTTAAATAGCTGAGCAGTACTCCATCATGTATATATACCACCTGGTCTTTATCCAATCATCTATCAGTGAACACTTAGGTTGTTCCATGCCTTAGCTATTATATATAGTATTGCATTAATATGGAGATACATGTATCACTTGGAGTTTAAAAGCTATAATTATTCAGACTCATACCCAAAAGTGGAATTCCTGGGTCATATTGCAGTCTTTTTTTTTTTTTTTCAGCACTCTCCATACTGTTTTCCAAAATTCTCAGGCATTTCCATTCTCACCAATAGCATATAAGGCTTCCTTTGCCAATACTCATTACTAGTCTGTTGCTTTTCTGTAATGAGTTGCTTATATTTTTATCATAACATTCTACAGATGTAAGGTATGAATCACTGTAAATCCACATCTGCATATAATACATTAATTTCACTATCATTTTATTTTTCCTTAGTCACCTTCAATATTCTTTCTTTGTCTTAAAGTCTTGATAGTTTTACTACTATGCACTGAAGTAGGATTCTTTGCCTTTAGATATCCAGGCCTGGGAAGTTTTCAGCTACTATTTCTTAGAATAAAGTCTCTGTTCTTTTGTCTCTTCAGTTTCTGGAGCACGCATTATTTTATGTGCCTTTTTTTTTCATGGAGGCAGATAGCTTTTGTAGCAATTTCTTATTTAAAAATATACCTTATTTCTCTCTTTTTTCCACCTAGATAATTTCTATATTTCATCTTTGAGATCATTAATTCAGTCCTCTATTTAACCTACTCTGCTTCATGGCTTTCTGTATCACTCCTCATCTTTCCTGCCTAGTTCTTCGCTTCCTGAATATCTGTCAGTTTTGTGCTTAAAGCTTCAATTCTTTCTTATGCTTATTTATTTTTGAGCTTCTTGACTTGTTTTTCTGAGTTCTCTTGTATCTTTCACACGCTTTGCTGAGTTCTGCAGTATTTCAATATGTTTATGATTGTTATTTTGAATTTTATACATTAGAAAGATATAATCTTACGTCTTTGAATTTTACTTCTGGAGAGGTGCTCTTGTCTCCTTGTGATGTCATAGTACTTTGATATCTCAGGTGATCCTGCATTTTTTTTTTGTCTTGCTACTGAGATTCTGAATCAACATCTCAGAAATGAACCTCTTTTACATTGTATTTTCCAGCAGGTGGTGCTATAAATATTTTATTTTATTTTTATTTTTATTTTCCTAGATAGTACTCTTAGCATTTAGCTTGGTAAGCAGCACTTTTTGTGTCAGCATATCTTAATTTGTAGCAGTCACATTTCAAACGCTCATTAGCTACTTGTAGCTAAATTACTAGATAAACAGTGCAGCTCCATGTCTTCTTATAGTCTCCTTTGTCATGAGAATGTGTGGGAGTGGAGTGAATTTGAGTTAGTATATTAAGGGTTTTCATCAGTAACCTCATGTAAATGATTTACACTGTTTTCTTTATTCTCCTTCTCTTCCCCTTTGTCCTTCTCTTTTTAAGAAAGAATGAATTTCAAAACACGGTTTTTAGAGAAGAGGAAGAGATAAAAAGCAACGAAAGAGACAAAGAAGTCTCTTTTCCTTACAGTGGAGTCGTATCAGAGCCATTTAAAAAAGAGAGATAGAGAACTCATGGAGCTAGTTTTGATGCTCCCCACAGCGGAGGCTTATAAAGAGATTGATGTGGAGCAGGGCAGACAGCAGATCTTTACTTAACCGTTACTTCATTTTGTTTTGCTGATGATGCTTAGGGAAGAGGATATTTGTCTTATCCATGGAATTCTGGTGCTTCAAAACTTCTTAAACTCTGATGTGTTCCAAGCAGTATACTTGATATTGATTATACATAGATGAAAATGAGATAGTATCTTTGTTCTCAAGAAACTCTTGACTTGATGTATTACTTCCAATTTTAAAATGATAAAAGGAACTCCATGGGGTGGCAGAAGAGCAAAGAGGAGTATAGAAATAGTATATATTTAGGGGACATAGTGGTAAGACTCAGCTTCACATGGACGCTTATATCTCAATTCATTCTTTACTAATGAATTGCAAATTTTCTAGATAGAAGGGAGGGAAGGTAGATGATGCTACAAGGTAGCATACAGAATAATACTAATATATAACTGAATGTAGAGTCAATGTGGGGGTACTGAAAGCAGATGAACTTAAGAGATTTGGGAATATAGATATACTAAGAAGTTTGAACTTAATCCTACAGGTGAGAAAGAAATATTTAGGACTGAAATCAAGGAAGGGACATGATCGATTGCATCTTTTTTTAAAATTCGAAATCTTTACGTTCAGATTCTATGTTCCTTAATGCCACAATATATGTACTTCTCTCATTAATTTATCTCATTAATGTGCTGTAAGCTAATCGATTATATATAAGAAGATGAATTCAGATTAATTGTATTGTCTTAGTCTTTCGAGAATTTTGCAGTTCCCCTCAAAAATACTGCCGACAACTCAAGAGAATTACAGGGTCAGAGCAAGAAATCTGTTTTGCATTAACATCAGAATCTTAGGCTAACGGCTTGACATTTCAGTTGGGTAGGTATTCAATTAAAATCATGTTGCATTTCTAACTGAAGTACTCAAACTGAAATTCTGGGTGAATTTCATTCACCCTGCAGTCCAAGCAGTGGAATAATCCTTTAGCATCTTACCACATATTTAGCATCTGAGAGCAATTTAAAAAATAATAATGATGATGATGATAATAACTTCCTCACATTACTCCCAAATCCTTGTTATTAGCATGTTTCCATAGAGACTTTTTGCTTCTGTATATTGAATACACTAAAAAGTCTGTTAAATGTTATAAAGTTCTGATAAACCAGAGAGATACATAATGTGTGATGAGATTAAAAAATTCTGTGCTAGAATATGGACTCCATCTTTAAAAATTAGAATATAAAAACTCTCCAACAAATGTATAAAATATGTGATAGTTTTAAGGGTAATATTCTGGCTAAATAATAATGCTAGTGCATACTGAAGGGTCATCCATCTATCATTAAGTGAAACAAGGGAGTCAGATCGTTTCTATTAATGGCTTGTGGGTAGTTACATAGTTCCCATGGCCTTTATTAGTATGGCCATGAACTTGTGTTCTTGAGGATGTAGGCAATATGTTTGAAAGGTAGACATTGAGTCACCCTGGATGAAAAGAGGATCCTAGATTTAAGGATATGTTTCATAACACTTATAACAATATGATAACATTGACAAATGTTATCATAGTATAAGTATAAAGGATAGTTATAAGTTAGTGTTACAATATTCACTTTGATGTCAGTCTGAAGAAATAAGCCAATAGCCTCATTAAAAGAACATCATGAACACTTACATGGCAACAAATCAGGTAAGCTAGAGGAAATTAACAATTCTTAGACACATACAACATTCCAAAATTGAATTAGGAAGAAACAGAAAATCTGAACAAACAGATAACAAGTAAGAAAAAGGAAACTAGCTAAAAGCTCTCCACAAAAGGAAAGCCTAGAGTATGCCCTTGTGGCTCAGAAGCTGAGACAGCTGGGGTGTGGTCCATATAAAACATAAGACCCAGGTTCATGACTCAGGGCTGAGGGGGGAAATAAACAAATTAATTAGATAGCTGCTTCTTTCTCTCCTTTCCTTCCTTCCTAAAAATATAAGATTCAATGTCTTCTCTAGTGAATTCTACACTTTCAAAGAAGAAGTCATACCACTTCTCAAACTCTTCCATAAAATTGAAAAGGAAAACTTCTAAATATATTTTATAAAGCCAACATTACTCTGATACAAAATCCAGATAAAGACATCACAACAAAACTATAGACATATAACTCTATAAACACCAGTGCAATAATCCTCAGCAAAATACTAGCAAATTGAATTCAACAATGCATTAAAATAAAAATGCACCATGATCAAGAGGTATTTATTCCTTGGCAACAAATATGGTTCAACATATGAAAATCAATAAATGTAATACATTAAATCGACAAAAGGAAGGTTGAAAATCATATGAGCATCTCAATATATGGGGAATAAGCTTTCAATATAATTTTAAACCCTTTTATACTAAAACCCCTCCAAAAATGGATGTAAGCAGAACACAAAATGCACCTAAATATAATAAATATATAGGACAAACCCATAGACAATATCATACTCAGTGGAGAAATACTGAAAATGTTTCTTTCAAAATTAGGAACAAGACAAGGATGTCTACTGTCACCATTACTATTCAATATAGTATTGGCAGTTCTAGACAGCACAATGAAAGATGGGCATAAAGTGTATCCAAATTGGAAAGGAAGAAGTAAAACAATCACCATTTATAGATGACAAGATAATATATAAAAAGAATCCCAAAGACAGTAGTAGAGAGTTGTTATAAATAATAAAGTGGTAGGATACAAAATAAATACTCAAAAATAAGTAGCTCTTCTACACTCATATAATGAAATAGCAGAAAGCGATATCAAGAAAACAATTCTATTTTCAATTGCATCAAAAAATAGATACTCAGAAAAAAAGTAACCCAAGAAGTGAAAGACCTAAACACTGACAACTATAAAACATTGCTGAAAGAAACAAAAGAGACAAAGAAATGGAAATATAACCCGTCCTCGTGGATTGGAAGAATTCACATTTTTATTACCTAAAGCCATACGAAGATTCAGTGCAATCCCTATCAAAATTCCAATGGCATTCTTCATAGAACTAGAACAATAAATCATGAAATTTATTTGGATATACTAAAGACCCTAAGAGTAAAAATAATCCTGGGCGGTGGGGGCAGGGGGATGGAGAATCATGCGTCATCATTTCATACTAGTCTACCAAGCAATAATAATAAAATAAGAATGGTATTGGAATAAACCAAGACACAAATCAATTTAACAAAATTGAGAGTTCAGAAATAAATCCACACATATTGGACAACCAATTTAGACAACAAAGCCAAGAGCATACGAAGGATCAAGGGCAGTCTCTTCCATAAATGATGTTGAGAAAATGGACAGTCACAAGCAAAAGATTAAAAACAGACCATTACTTAATGCCATACACAAAAATAATTCAAAATGGATTGGTCTGGATGTAAGACTGAAACCATAGACACACAGAAAGAAAAAATAGGTAATATCCCCTTGACTTTTGGCGGGGGACTCAACTACAATAAGGTGACAAAAGCAAAAGTACGTTAAACTTAAAAGCTTCTACACAGTCAAGGAAATCATCTTCAAAATAAAAACAAATTATTTAATGGAGAATGTGCAGAAAATATCTGCACATTATACATTCAACAAAATTAATGTTCGAATATATAAAGAATGCTCTTATAACGCAACAAAAAACAAAACAACCCAATTTTTAATATGGGCAGAGGATCAGTAGATACTTGTCCAAAGAAGGCATACAGATGGCCACCAGGCATGAAAAGAAGGTGTTAATTATCTTCTATCATTCGGGAAATGCAAATTCAAATAACAATGAGGTATCACCTAGAAATAGCAAGTTGTAGAAACAATGCAGAGAAAAGGAAGTCTTCATATACTATTGGTGGGAGTTGGTGCAGTCATTATGAAAAACAGTATGAAGAGTCCTCAAAAATACTAAAAACAAAAACTCCATGCTTTAATTATCCCATTTCTGGGTTTTACCACAAAAAAATTAATCTTCAGAGATTTATAACCCCCATTTTTACTGCAACATTATTTACAATAGCCAAGAGCCAGAACCCGTGTCTATCAATGAAAGATCGATTAGACAAGGAAACCCATGGTACATATACACAATGGAATACTACTACTCAGCTATAAAAAGATGTACTCCCACCATTTGCAACAATAATGGACTAGAGGGAATTATGCTTAGTGAAAAAAGTCAGATGAAGAAAGACAAATATTACATCATTTCATTCACAGGTGGTATATAGAAAAACCAAACTAGTGAACCAAAGCTAACAAAAATAAGCTTTTAAACTGTAAGACCATATTAATGTTTACCAGAAAATCAGAGGGAGTAGACAAATTGGTAAAAGGGTTCATTACATGATGAAGGAAACGAATGAATTTTTAATGGAGAATTTATTGCAGCATATATAGATGCTGATTTATGATGTAGAAATGAAACTTATATAATGTCTAAAGCAATGTTACTTTGATATAAAATTATTTTCAAAAAATGAGATTTGAATGTTTCTCTTCTATCAATAGAGATAAAAATTTTTAATTCCATCCACATGCTGTTAAGGATAATAAGACTGCATCCTCATCAACACCTTTTATTGGAAAAAATATAAAATATATAATATATATATATTGTAATGCACTTTGGAAAGCTCTTGACAATAATTTACATATGTATATATGTATATTAAAATTTTATTTTGACATACTATTCTTTCAAGCAAATTAATATAGGGAAATAGTCCAAAATTAAGAAAATAGTTGAACTCAAAGATTTGTATCGAATTATTTTAAGAGTGGTAAATTTTTAATTGCCTGAATATATTAGAGAAATGTTATAATAATAGTAATATTAGCTAACTTTTAAAAGAATTTTAATTATAAGAATAAAATGCTTATATAAAACTAAGATACTAAATACTAATGATGTAAGTCCTCATTATAAGAAAAGTTCTCCAGACCAAAAGACCAGAAGAAATATGCCAAGGTTTTACCTGAATTTATGTCTGCTTAATAAAATTATCAGTAATTTTTATCTCTCTTAGCTTCTCTAAATCTTTTAAATTTTTATTAAATACATACTTTGAGTATCAAATTTTTAATTTTTTCTATTAAATTGAATACAAAGTTAAAGACAGAAGAGGGGCAATGCAAATAAAAGGCTAGGATAGTTTGAACAAAAATATATAAAATACATGAAATCACATAGTTTTAAAAAATTTTCTTGCAAATGAGAATAGTAATTTTCCAAATTCCAACAGTGATACCTACCACACAGTGTATTGTAAGGACTAAATAAAGTGGCTTAAAAGCAAGAATTTGTCATAGTACCTGGATGAATTATCAAGTATATTTTTCCTCCCTGTCAAGTAGGATAAGTTGTTATCAATATACAAGATCTCAGGATCTTCTCTCAGAGAGAACTGAATTCACATATTGTAGTTCCCATTTGTTAGATAAACCTTAAGCAAATTAACTAAAATCTTAGCTTCCATGACTTCATCTGGAAAATAAAAATAGCAATTTCTAAAAAATTAAATTATTATGGGAATTGAGTGAGCTTATTCATAAAAGTTACTTATCATATTGCCTGGCACATAATAAATTTCCAGTAAAATTTAACTGGCAATATTTATATGAAAAGTAAAATGGCTGTTACAGGTATGGATAGACTTTGGATCCATGCAAGTAATTAAAAAACAGTAAACAAAACATGTGCCCCTTTAATAAGAGAAAGAGAATCAGAACTGCATATCAAAAGGACTATAACAGATGGAGTAGAATCTGTGGTCCAAAGTGAGAAATATGTATCAGGTGTTTGAAATAAGCTCATCAAGAATGGATCCTTGGGGTAATGTCCAGCTACCAAGGGATTTCAGCAAAGAGTCCCTTTAGCGAAGTTGACTTTGGCCCAGCAAGTTTCACTGGGGACAAATGGAGAATCCAAGCTTGGATCACTGTGGAGAAGGGGGAAAAATATACACACGTATGTCTTTGCCAATTTGAAAAAAATTCTTTCCCAAATGTACTGAAAGTGAAAGCACAAGGGACAGAACTCAAAGATCCAGGGGAAATGAAGAACAAGAGAAAGGCTTATCCTCAGATACTGTTCATATTCCCAATCAAAGCTCAAATCAACTTTAAGAACAGATGCCCATATATCATGAATATGGGACAGAGAAAAATATCTGTTATATTTTGAATTAGGAAATGTGACTTTTAAAACTTTTCTACCTTCTGAATTGAAAAAAGAAACATTACTCAAATTTTGTCAATTGTAAAGGCAAAAGAAAAAAATAAAAGATAATTATATTACTTTCATATAATCATTTCTTTTATAGTCACCAGTTTTGGTGAGTTTGAGTAAAACAACAGAAGTCTCCTTAAAATAAAATTTAATGGAGAAAAAACGAAACACCAAATGCAAACTAATATCACTTTCCTTTTTGTTTCTTTTAGGGAAGGAAAATTGACCAGGGATCAGATATGACTACTTTGCATAAGAAAGGAGTGACAACACAAATTCTCACCAGAAGCTAATGTTCATCCTTTCTCATAACTTGGCATGTGATGCTTTTAAGTTTAACTTCTAATCCCTGTCCTAAGATTATATATTGGTATTGATCAGCCAAAAATAGGACAACCTTCAGGATGCCCTGCTGGGAATTTTCCTTTCTATTCAAACTCAGAACAGATGATGACTTCATTGGCTTTAAATTCAAAATGAAGGAGAGATGATATCCTACATGGTAAGTCAAACATGATGTAAATAGGAGACTTCAAGCATGTTGTAACATTCCAGGGAGAACAAATCTCACAAAAGTGTTTAGGGAAAGTAAAAGATCCAGAACAGTAAATACTCTCAAAAACAGTACTTTACAATGATCAGTTTTTTTCAGATTATAAAATGTATATTGCTCATAGAAATTTTGAGAAATATAGAAATGCAGAAAAAAAATCTTACCATTAATTAAATTTTAAGCTTATTTCTTCCCAGGAATGTTTCTATTCTGTTGTATTTCTATTCCTTTTTCTATAAAAATGTGTATAAAGAGTTACAGACACTTATGCTACACAAAGAACTCTATAAAGTACAGAGAATTTTCTAAATCTTTGATATGCAAAGTCTCAGCATTACTTATTGATTATTAGAAATTAAAATTCCCCCCAAATTAAAAAATTAGAATCCTAGACCCAACCAATTTTGAGTTTAAAAAAATCTATATTTTTAAAAGATTTCTAGAAATGATATGCACTGCTATGATTAATTTGCTTATTATATTTCCCACACCTGAATTATTTCATGAGTCTGAATGTTTCAAAATATTTGAGCATTTCTAAATTGAAATCAAAAGACACAACCAGAATTGTGGGCACAATGAAAGTTGAAGAAACCAATGCTTAACGTAAATACAGAAGATACTTTCCTCTAATATCTTAACTGCTGTCATGTAGACTTATTCTGAACCTGAACACTGCCATTTATTGCTTTCCATGGCTATGGCTAAAGTATTACCTCAGCAATTGTTGGAAGAGTAAGAAGGATAATGCCTACTCAAAATCCTAACAGTGTGTGTGCATATGCTGGGCACAGATGTGTTAACTTCTCTTCCCTAAGGCAGATATAAAACCAAAATGATAAATCAAGTGACTCAGGAATTTAAGACAAGGAAGTTTATTATAACTTCTAAAAATAAAAATTGTTCTGCCTTCCAATGAGCCTTTGTCACTAATTATTCCAACAGAAGCTAGGTAACAATTAACAAGCAGGTGAAACGGGGTTCTTACTTCTGGTGGAAGAAGAGACTGAAAACCACTAAATTCCATTCCAGGGCCAAGATTCAATGAGTTCAGTGCAATAAGAAAATGTGACATTTTTAGATCCCATTCTAATCTATGATAACTCCAAGGCCAGAGAATATGAGCAATACACTTGTTAGGGTCTCTATTTCCTCCAGAGTACAGGAGGGAAACAGGTAAACACAGAGATAATTCGACTATTACCTTAAGTCTGCCTTAGGATATAGCACATTGATTCAACTGTCCATGCTGCAAAAGCAACTGGAATCAGACACTCCAGCAGACATTGGGAGAAATGGGGATATATTGATGGAAATGTTTCAATAAAAGTAATGATAAACCAAAGGCTCCGACAAATAGAATTATAGCGCCCAAAATGCAAAGAAATGATAGTTTATATCTGCTTTGCTATCTCCTCAGTGTCTGTCATTGTTTCTTAGCATAAGTGTTTCTGAAAAACATTTTTCAACTTTAAGTTCATCTTTAAAAAAAAAAAGGTTTAAAGAAAGGTGCAAGCAGGAATGAAGGTGAGTTGGCTGGCAATCAGGTAGAGAAGAAATATTTATTTTACTTTGTTGTTCATCTTGGTTTTTTCCTCCCCGGGCCTACATCTTGAAGCTGGGTCCTTGGGCCCTATCTGGACTATGTCTGTTGGCCTTATCAGCTTGACCACCAGGGTGCACCAAGTTTAGCATTTACCATGATTTTTATATAAATGGATGAGATGTGATCTGCCTCAGTTTATGGATAAGTCTAGAGAAGCTGAACACTGTATATCATTAAAGTCAGGTAAAAATAAAACTACAAATTATTTCCTGCTCTATCTTCTCACTTCAGTTGATATGAGAGGGATTACCTCTTTTTAACAACTGCCATGAAACAACGCCTGCATCAGATCTCATTTTAGACGGCCGTTTGATGCCATTTTATGATCACATTTGGTGAAAATTAAGTTCAGATATTGATATTGAACAACAATATATGGTATTTAAGAGACTTTTAACTATTCTTTATACAAAACAATAGGCTAGCTATGTATAAAGAAAAAAACATAATTCCAACCTCTTCCTTCCCCCGGCATCAACAATGATTCACTTTGTATGCACTTTTTCCCTAGGATGAATGACACTTTACATACATTAGTGCTAGAGAACCTCTCAACCAGTGAAAAATAGTCAAATAATAACCAAAATGAATAGACTAAAGAATAGATTGAAGAATACCATAGAAAGACAGGTTGCATCAAAAAGGCTGCCTACTTTGAAATAGTTCTTATCTGTTATGATCATTGGAGGACAATCTGATCCTCATTTTCCAGGAAATCCCACAAGGAAGAAAGCCATGCATGGGGCATTGGGGAGAGGGTAGCGTGTTAAGGGGTCAGCAGGAAGTTTTGCAGATTCAAAGTTAGGTGTCCTTACCACAAACTACAATGAGGTCCTTACAAAAGTGATCCTAACATTCAAAACTATAATGATATCCCTACCAGGGAGAACAGTCCATAAAGAAGAAAATAAGGTGCTGTCATGTTCGATGGGCAAAATATAGTCTTAAAAAGATGCTCATCAGGAAGATGAACGCGTTGCAGTCTGAGAGACTGAGGCGTACTTTCCTAGTTACACACATGTACTTATACTTAGCCTGTCGCATGGCTAAAATTCCACATGCAAAAACATTCCTTTGTATTTTGAAGTCAGCTTAATTTATAAGATTAACAAAGGAGTATAATATCTAGTATAATAAGCCCTGAACAGTTTATAATAGTTCATTTTTTGGTATGTAGTATTTTAAAACTTATAAAGCACTCTTGCATATGTCATTTTATACAACTCGCATGTCACCTTTGCTATTATTCATATTTTGCAAAGAAAGTAACAGTCTCAGAAACTGAGTCCTTTCCTGAAGAAATATTGCTCAGGCAGTGGCAGAGCCGAGTTCAGTATTGTTTCTAAAAACGTGTGTTTCTAAAACATGTGTTCTGCCACACTGGATATCCCAAACCCAGGCTGGAGCATGGAATTTTCACCTTTCAAACCCTCCCTTACATGATTTTTATCATATCCAAGTCTGGATTCCATGTACTAAAACATCTTACAGGTAGAAAACAGAGGCTGATAAAGGCATATACATAGTCAATGTGGGTAAGTGGTAACTTACTGAAAGTCACTCTGATTATTTTCATACCTGGCTTCAAAGCCTCATGTTCTCTCTTTTATAGCTCTTCATTTATATTACTGTTCTGTTCCAGAAACCTGTCAATTGTATTTTTTATATTTGAAATACTCTGTCAAAGTTTACAGTTCAATTTAGCTTTGGCCAGTCATAGTATACCAGACTAAGCACAATATCTATATTATCTAGACCAGTGTAAGTTAGGTATACCAGATAACTCAATGAGAGATACAGAAAAGATCAATCTAAATTTCTATTTTTATTTTAGTTCTAAAAAAATATTTGCCAGTATTTATTTTATTGACAGTGATTTGCATATAATTTAAAAGTAAACGATCATGGATCAGAGTACATTCAACAAGTGTATTTGCCCAATCAAAAATGGAAACCATTGGTCTAGGTTCTCTCCCTTATGATCAGGAAAATGTGCTCACTCTCCTGGGGAGAAATCAGAAGGTGTAATTACCTCTGTGTATGTATTTCTGCTGTAATTCTAACAGAATGGAAGAAAATGACCTCAGAGGCAAGAAATATTTCCCATATTGTGAGTGAATTCATCCTCTTGGGCTTCAATTCCCACTGGGAAATGCAGATCGGCCTCTTTTCCATATTCTTTGTGACTTACATCCTGACCCTCCTTGGAAACATGGCCATTGTGTGTGCAGTACGCTGGGACCACCGGCTCCACACCCCCATGTACATTCTTCTGGCCAACTTCTCCTTCCTAGAGATCTGCTATGTCAACTCCGATGTGCCCAACATGCTGGCCAATTTCCTCTCCCAGACCAAACACATGTCCTTTGCTCAGTGTCTCCTCCAGCTGTACTTCTTCTTCTCACTGGGCACAACTGAATGCTTATTCCTCTCTATCATGGCCTATGATCGGTTCTTGGCAATCTGCCGCCCCCTGCACTACCCCACAGTCATGACTACTAAACTCTGTAGCAGACTTGTCATCTTTTGCTGGATGTATGGTTTCCTCTGGTTTCTGATTCCTGTGGTACTTGTTACTCAGCTACCATTTTGTGGCCCAAATGTGATTGATGACTTTTTATGTGACCTGGGTCCTTTGCTGGACCTCGCTTCAGCCTGTGTCCCTATTCCTGGAACTGTTTTAATATGTGGCACCATGAGCTCCCTCCTCATCTTTGTCACCTTTTTCTACATAATTGGCTCCTACACATTGGTGCTGAAGGCCGTAATAAAAGTGCCCTCAGTTGCTGGCCAAAAGAAGGCCTTCTCCACCTGTTCCTCACATCTGGCTGTTGTGTTTCTGTTCTATGGTTCTGTTATGATTACATATGTGAGCCCAGGGTCTGGACAAGCAGAGGGCATGCAGAAGTTCACAACTTTGTTCTACTCTGTTTTGACCCCCTTTTTCAACCCCATGATCTATAGCCTCCGAAATAAAGAAATGAAGGATGCCTTGAAGAAAGTTCTAAGAATTTCCTAAAGCGGTATGTGATGTTAGTGGGTTATTCCCAGATTAGTTCATACTAATTCTCCTCTTTGTTGAACAATGAGAAAATGGAATAGATATAAACTTTTTGAAGGAAGCATATTTCAAAATCCTAGATGCCAGGTTACCAGAGAAGCCTTTCCACAGGAGGAAAACAACTGCCCCTTCATAGCACATGATTTGTACTTTTAACGTGTCTAGAATTCTCTTATATTATAGCTAGCTACTCACAAATACAACTCAACATGCCTCCTCATCCTTGTTTGTGAATTTTTTAAAAGCAGGATATGCTTTATTAATTTCTGTAATTCCAGAACCCAACGATGTACTTAGCACAAAATGTCAATAATGTCACTTTAAATAAAACAAATGTTTGTATTTATATTTCCTTGGTAGAGTCTATCATCTTTGATGGTCAGGACAATCATGTGTAAGGAGATTATACAAATACTGCAGCACTGTATTTTATATATCCTATGAATGAAATTAAAAGAACTTTCCTAGAAACATGTGAGGTCAATCTGAACTGGCTGGACCAATCATTAAATGATAAACAAATCAACGGAAAAGTCTCAGCACATGAAAGTTAATGTCTAAGAAATTGCCTTCTTCCTTCCTTTTGTCTAACAATATAACTGCTTTATTTCATTTTTTTCTTGCTAACCATGCTTCAACTCCTGCACATTTAAAAATACATTATACAACCCTTATCATAGAAAATGTGGGCTTGGAATCAGCAGCAGCTGTGTATAACTGGGTATCTTTTTAGAAATCAGGATCTCAGAGGCCCATCTTGAGCCTTTTGAAGCAGACTCTGTTTTATTCTCAATGGATTCTTATATATACTTAAGTTGTAAATCCATTTATCTACAACAAATTCTAAAGTCTAGAGTAATCACAACCACATGTAGGTCTTCCTATTGATATCTAATGCCTAAACAGTGGCTCTCAACTAACTCAGAGTTCGGGATGGGGTCCAAGCACAGGCATTTTATAAAACTTCCCAGGAGATTGTAATACACAGAGAGGGTTGAGAATCATTGCATTTGAATTCAGGAATTTCTAAATCTACAACAACACAAAGTAAGACTATAACCACATTCCTTTTCAAAAGTCACCTTAGTACAAATCAATGAAATTGAAGAAAAATTAGATGTTACAAGACATGTTATAAGATAACTATAATATTCATTGCCATGTCATAAAATTTTAAATCCAAGATATATGGATTTTTTTAATGTTTTTACATTATATATATATATATATATATATATATCATATATAGCAAAAAGAAGAAAGAACATGAAAAACTATTGTACTAACTTTGGAATGATCCATATTAGTAATATTTCTTTCCTTCCTCAGAGAGATCACAACTCAGTAATGTAAATACTTTTTTACCCTTTTTAGTTTTGCAATAGCTAGACAAATATACTTTATATACCATAAAATTCATACCTAGAAAAGTGAATACTTCATTAATTTTAATTTATTCATATAGTTGGCACAATCATTACCATTAAAAAATTTTAGAATATTTTTATCACCCCAAAAAGAAATTTCATACCCATTAGCAACCAATCATTCTTACTCTCCTTTCCCTTCACCTTTTGGCAACCACTAATCTACTTTCTGTTCTTTGAATTTTGCCTATTCTAGGCATTTCATATAAATGAAATCATACAATGTGTTTCCATTTGTAACTAACTTATTTTACTTAGCATAATGTTTATCCATGAAAAAGTAATCCATGTTACAGCATGCATAAGTACTTATTCCTTCACATTTTTTAATAATACTGCATTGCATAGATATACCAAACTTCATTTATGCATTCATCAATTGATGAATATTTAGGTTGTTGCCACTTTTTGGCTAGTGTAACTATAATACTATGAATAGTCAGGACACATTTTTGTGTAAATATATGTATTCATTTCTCCTGGATATAGTCTGTGTTAGTCTGCATAGGCTACCATAACAAAATACCACAAGCTGGCTGGCTTCAACAATAAAAATATATTTTATCATAGTTGAGAGGGTTGGAAGTCTAAGATTGAGGTGCCAGCAGATTTAGAGTCTGGTAAAGTCTCTTTTCTTGGTCTTCAGACAGCTACATTCTGACTGTCTTTTCACATTACCTATCTTCTGTGATGCATGGAGAAAAAGTAAGAAAAAAGGAGTACAGAGATACAACACCAGTAACTCTTTCTTTTCTTACAATGATAACAGTCCTATCAAAGTCTCTCCTTATGACACATTTAACATCCTTAAAGGCACTATATCCAAATACAGCCATATTTTAGCCAAATACAGCCATATTTTAGATTACAACTTTAACATGAAATTTGGGGTTGAAACAAATTGGTCCATAACATTATTTGAATGAGACTGCATATGATAACACTTTTGAATAAGTGTAGAAGCTTTTTTCCAAGGTTGCTGCACTCTTTTATAACATCTCCAGCAACTGGAATTTCAGGTTTCTATATCCTGGTCACATTTGTTATTCTTTTTTTATAGTAAACCTAGACAATAGAAGTAGTCTCTTACTATGGTTTTGATTTGCATTTTCCTAATGATGTGATATTAAGCATATTTTCATGAGATTATTAGCCTGGCCATTCATTAATTCTTTGAATAAATGTCAATTCGAATTCCTTGTCCCATTTTAGTTGACTTAGTTGCCATTATTATAATTATTGTTGAGTTATTAGGAAAGTTTTTTAAATATTCTGGATACACACTAAAGGCAGGAAAAGAAAAGAGAAACATAACCTATAAAGGTACACCTGTCATGATATCATAAAATTTCTCAACTGGTACCCAACAGATAAGGAGATCCTAGAATATATATTTAATATACTCAAAGACAAAAACTACCAGTCAATAATACTCTATCCTGTAAAACTGTAATTCAACTACAATGGAGAAATAAAGGTATTCAATGATAAACAAAAATCAATTTTCCTATCACCAAGCCTGCTTCCAAGGAATGTTGAAAGGAGTTCTATAAAAAAAGGAAAATGGGAAGAGAGAACCACAATCCTGAGAATGGTGACAAATGGTAAAATAGAATCAGAAACAAAGACAGGACCATGAAAAGAGAACAAAAAAAAAGAGAGAAAGGAAAACAGAAAACATAAGATCTCAGCTTAGAAAAAATTACAGTAGATGTGTTAAGTTAAAAACACAAAGTAGTCACATAACCCAGTCTTAGATACATAGCTGTGAATATAAAGTAACAAAGAGAATCAACATCAAAAACCATCCAAGAAAAAGACAGAAACAAATGAGAAAAGAAGCACGAGATATATATCAAATAAAATAAAAAGGAGTTAAATGACCACAATAAACCTCTATATATTAATAATCACCCTAACTGTGAATGGAATGAGCTTGCCAATCAAAAGACATAGAGTTGCTGGATGGGAAAAAAATTAACTCCTCAACATTATACCTACAAGAAAGCCACATCAGATCCAAAAACAGATATAGGTTAAAAGTGAAGGGCTATGGAAAAATAAAGCAAAGAAATGGAAATGAAAGGAAATCAAGAACTGCAACACTAATATCACACAAAATAAATTTCCACCCAAAAAGGGTAATACTAGGCAAAGAAAGACACTACATCATGGTCAGGGGGTTAATCCATCAGAAGAAATAACTATCATTAATATATATGAACCTAATGCCAGTCCATCTAAACATATACAAACAAATACTAACAGAACAGAAGGGAGATATTTACAGCAACACAATAGTAAGGGACTTCAATACCCCATTTCATCAATAGATCATCCAAGCAGAAAATCAAACAAAAATGCAAGCCCTAAATGAGGTAATAGATCATATGAATCTAACAGACATAAACAGTCTTCTACTCCAATAAAAAAAGGAAGTTTTTCTCAAGCACACATGGAACATTCTCAAGGATAAACCATATCCTGAGACATAAAATGGGTCTTAATAAATTTAGCATTGTTAAAATTACAAAAAATTTCTCCAACCACAAGGATATGAAACTAGAAATAAACTAGAAAAACAAACTGGAAAAACCACAAACATGTGGAGACTAAATAACATGCTCCTGAACAAATTCAAGGATCAATGAGGAAATTAAAGAAGAAATTTAAAATATCTGGAAACAAAAATAGAGACAAGCCTACCAAAACATGTGCAATGTGGCAAAAGCAGTATTAAGAAGAAAGTTTAGAGCTATAAAAGCACACATCAGAAACAAAGACACTTCAAATTAAATATCACACAGTTGAAGAAACTAGAAAAAAGAACAATTGAACTATTGAAGCCAAAAATCAGTAGAAAGAAGGAAATATAACATAACACTTAGAAAAGAAAAAGAAAGAAATCAAAAACAAGAATATCATTCAAAAAATCAAGAAAAACAAAAGCTGGTTCTTTGAACAAATAAACAAAATTAATAGACATTTAAGCATACTCATGAGGAAAAAAGAGAAAAAACCCTAATAACAAGAATCAGAAATAAGAGAGATTACAAGATATCACAGAAATGCAAAATAGTCTAAGAGATTTCTTTTAGAATCCCTATATCAAAAATTCACCAATTTTGAAGATGAACATATTTCTAGAATCCTACAATCTCCCAAAACAGAACTTGGATGAAAATAGATAACTTGAACTGACAAATCACAAGTATAGAAACTGAACAGTAATCAAAAGTCTCACAAAAAACAATATTCCAGTACCAAACAGATTCACTAGCAAATTCTACCAAACATTCAAAGAAGACCTAGTACTCCTCCTCCTTAAACTCTTCCTTAAAATCAAAGATGAGGAAAAAACCCCAAATACATTCTACAGGACTAAAATCATACTGACTCCAAAAGCAGGCAAAGAAAGCACCAAAAAAAGAATATATATAATATATATATATATATATTATATATATAATGTGTATATATATATATATTATATATATAATGTGTATATATATATATAATGTATATATATGGAGAGAGAGAGAGAGAGAGGGAGAGAGTATATATATGGGAAAAGCCTCAACAAAATCTTGGCAAGACAAATTCTACAATTAATTAACAAAATTTTTCATCATGAGCAAGTTTTATTTATTCCAGGGATGCAAGGATGGTTTAACATACACAAATCAATCAATTTAATATACCACATCAACAAAGGGGAAAAATAAAAATCATTAGATATCAATAGATACAGAGAAAGCATCTGACAAAATTGGTGTAAAGCTGAGATGGCCAGGTGAAATATCTGCATCCCCCACACAAACAGCAATATCATAGACCAAGGCTGAACTGTTGGGCCCCAACTGAAGTTCCACATAAGAACTTCAATAAATTCAACTAGTGGTGACACACGAAAGTTCAAGAAATCCCAGTGTTCAAACCAAGACTCAGGCTTACTTGGTAACAGATAACTCCCTACACAAAGCCATCACTGCAGGGAAACCTAATCCACAGAAACATAAACTGAAAGCCAAACAGAAGCAAAGACACAGGGAAATACATGAAAAATGATGAATAGAATTAAAACATCAGGGGAAAATCTAAATACAACAAACATATGCAAAATACCTGAGGATGAATTTAAGGGTACAGTGATACACATACTCATGGAGTTCAAGAAAACAATAGAGGAAGAAAGAGAGAATATAACAAAAAAATCACAAAAAAAGAGAGAGAAGAAATGAAGAATATGATACCTGAACTCAATAGAAGGATTTAAAAGTAAGATGAAGTCCCGAATAATCAGTGAGCTAGAAGACAGGACAAAGGAACACATTCAAGAAAATAAGTGAAGAGGAAAAAGAAAGCAAAGAAATGAAAACAGTGTTCAAGATCTATGGGATAACATCAAAAGGAGAAATATTTGCATCATAGGGTCCCAGAAGGAAAGAGGGAGAAAAGGGGGCAGAAACTGTATTTGAAGAAATAAAAGTTGAACAACAAAGTAAGTCTCCAGATCCGTGAAACCCAAAGAGTTCCAAATAAAAGAAACTCAAACAAACCTATACCTAGAGACACTATAATCAAAATGTCAAAAATACAAAATGGAGACTCTTAAAAGCAGCTAGAGAAAAACGAGTCACATACAAAGGAGTCCT
Organism: Solenodon paradoxus; assembly: GCA_004363575.1. Lineage (NCBI taxonomy): Eukaryota > Metazoa > Chordata > Mammalia > Eulipotyphla > Solenodontidae > Solenodon > Solenodon paradoxus. The sequence continues at coordinate 38,950 of RJWH01004621.1, forward strand.
CATAAGATTGTAAATGGATTTCTCAACTAAAACTCTACAAGACATAAGGGAATGGCATGATATATTCTGAAGTGCTGAAAGAAAGGGATTCTCATTCTAGGCTACAATGCTCTATGAGATAAACATTAAGAACTGAAGGAATGATAAAAATCTTTTATGATAAGCAAAAAAGAAAGAAATTCATCACTACAAAGCCAGCTCTACAAAAAAAAAAAAAAAATGCTAAAGGATGCCATAAAAAGTATAAAGAAATCAAGTTACAATCAGTAGATAGCAAAATATAAAAAGTGGAGAGGAGAAAAAGCAAGTAAAAAGGTGAGGTTAGACTGAGTGTAAGACTAACCTGCATTCAAATAAAATAGGAAGTAAACATAGAATACTTAATGTTAACTTCATTGTAAACACAAAATACATCTCCAGAAAAGAAAAAAAGAAGAAGAAAACAAAAAGGGAAACCAATCAAAACACAACCACACCCAGCCCACCTAAGATGAGAAAGAGAAGAACAAAATCATTGTCTGGGACAACATCCAGAAACAAAATTACAAAATGACAATAAACAGCTATATATCAACAATCACCCTAAATGATAATGTACTGAACTAACCCATCAAATGGCAGAGTGGCCGAATGAATTAAAAAACATAGTCCAACATTCTGTGGCATTTAGGAAACTCACTCTCTTTCAAATGATAAATGAAGATTCAATATTCATGGCTGCAAAACAATCCTACAGTCAATTGGCAATCAAAAACAGCAGGAACAGGGTACTTATTCAGGAAAATACAGACTTACAATAAAAAGCATAGCAAAAGACAGAGATGGACATTATATAATGATTAATGGGTCAATCTAGCAAAAAGATAACGTTTATTAACATATATGTACCAAATAAGGAGCATTAAAATATATTAAGCAAGTATTAGTAGAATTGAGAAGAGACATTGGCAGCAACACAATAAAAGTAGGAAACTTCAACATCCCATTTACAACCATGGACAGATAAATCAGACAGAAAATTAACAGAAAAACAGCAGCTTTAAATGACCATTTGGAACACTTAGGTCTAATATATATATACCAAAGACTTTATCCAAGGACTAAGGAATTCACTTTCTTATCAATGCACATGAAACATTCTCAAGGATAAATCATATGTTGGGACACAAAACATGTCTCAACAAATTTACAAAGATTGAAATAATACCAACCATCGTCTCCGATCACAATGTCTAAAATCAGAAATCAACCAAAAAAGGAAGTTGGAAGACCCAAAATTAACTGAAGATTAAACAACATGCTTCGGAATGACTCTTGAGTAAAAGGGGAACTTTAAAAATGCTTAGAGACTAATGAGAATGAAGAAATAAGCTACCAGTGAGAGCAATAGTAAGAGGGAAGTTTCTTGCAAATGAGGGCTACCTCAAGAAACATGAAAAATCAAAAATAAACAATCTAACCCCATATTTAAAACAAATAGAGAAAGAACCATTAAAACAAAAAATCAGTAGAAGAAAGAAAATAATCAAAATTTGAGCAAAAATAAATGAAATACAAAACATAAAGACAATTCAGAAGAACAATGAAACCAAAAGTTGGTTCTTTGAAAAAATAAACAAAGTTGACAAACCATTGACTGAACTCACAAAGAAAAAAAGAGGAAAACTCTCATAACTAGAGTCAGATATAAAAGGGGAGAAGTTACAAAAGACACCACAGAAATAAAAACATCATAAGAGAGTACTATGAACAGCTCTATGCCAACAAAGTAGACAATGTTATGGACATGGAAAGACTTCTTGAATAATATAGTCTACAGCACTAAACCTGGAAGAATTGGAAAACCTAAACAGATAATTAAAAGCAAAGAAATTGAAGAGGCAATCAAGTCCCCCTAAAAATAAAAGCCCATGACCATATAGCTTTTCTAATGAGTTTTAACAACCTTCTAAGTAGAATTAATACGTATTCCTCACAAACTCTTCCAATATATCGAAGAACAGGGAACACTCTCAAATACGTTCTAGGGGAATCATATCACACTGATACCAAAAGCTGATAGAGATGTCTCCAAGAAAGAAAATTACAGACCAAATCTCTAATGAACATAGATGTGAAAATTCTCAACAAAATATTGTCAAATACAATCCAACAATACATCAAAAAGATCACTCATCTTGATGAAGTGGAATTTATCTCAAGAATACAAGGATGGTTCACATACATAAATCCATTAATATACTACACCGTATCAACAAGAGAAAGGAAAAAAACCATATGGTCATATCAATAGACACAGAGAAAGCTTTTGACAAGATCCAACGCCCATTTATGATAAAAAGCCCTGCATAAAATGGGAAAGAAGGTACATATCTCAACATAATTAAGGTCATATATGACAAAGACCTAGCTATATCATGGTCAACAGCAAAAAAAAAAATAATAATGAAAGCACTTCCTCTAAGGTCAGGAATAAGGCAAGACTGTCCACTGTCACCACTGCTACTTAACATCACACTGGAGGTCTTAACCAGAGTAACTGGGCAAGGAAAAAAAATTAAAGGAATTCAAACTGGAAAGGAGGAAGTAAAATTCTCATTATTTGCAGATGACATGATTATACATACATTGAAAACCCCCAAAACTGTCAAAAAAAACTTTTAGAACTCATCAACGAATACAGTAAAGTGGTAGGCTAGAAAATCAATACACAAAAAAAATCATTGTATTTTTATATGTAAATGACAAACTAGAAGAAAATGAAATCAAGAAAACCACATCGTTTAAAAGAGAAGTAAAAAGAATCTAATATACTGGAATATACTTAACAAAGGAAGTGAAAGACCTGTACAATGAAACTAAAAGTACTCCTTAAAGGAAATAGAGGAGGATATAAAGAGATGAAAAGACATCCTCTGCTCATAGTTAGAAAGAATCAACATTATTAAACTGATTATCTTATCTAAAGCAATTTACAGATATAATGTAATCCCCATTGAAAGCTCCTGGGCATATTTCAGGATATAGAACAAAAAAATCTTAAAATTTGAATGGGACAACAATACATTGTAATATTCAGTCTATTCAGTTTTGGCTCAATAGCCAAAGCAATTATGAGAAAGCAGAACATATCTGAAAGGAGAACACTCGCAGACACTGAGCTATACTCTAAAGTGATAGTGATAAAAATAGTATGGTACAGAATAGTAATAAAGACACAGATCAGTAAAAGGAAACTAAATCATCAGAAACTGACCTACTCACATACAGTAAGTTAATAAATACCAAAGGAGCCCAAACTATATGATGGAAAAGGGATAATCTCTTTAATAAGTGGTGTTGGGATAACCGGACAGCCCCACATGAAAAAGAGTGAAGTTATATCACTAACACAATTCACAAATATTAACTCAAAATGGATTAGACTTGGACATAATACCAGAAACAACAAAATTCTTGGAAGATAACAAAGGAAAGCCATTCCATGACATCAGCCTTAGACAGGCCTTTGGGAGCTCAACTCCAGCATCAAGTGGATTACAACTGGTACTACGTCAAACTATAAAGCTTCTTCACAGCAAAAGTAAACATCCACAATACAGACAACCTACCAACTGGGAGAAGACATTTTTGTTCCATATTTCTGACAAGGGTTTAATATCCAAAATGCACAAAAAACTCATAAAACTCAGTAACGGAAAAACAGGAAATCCAATAAAAATATGAAGAGCATTTGGAGAGAGATTTTTTTTTTTAAGAAGAGGACATAAAGATGACTAACACGTATACAAGAAGATGTTCTTACTCACTTGCTATCAGGGATGTGCAAATCAAAACAACAATGAGCTATCACCTTATAGCTGAGAGACTGGCTACTATCCAAAAGTCTGGAAACAACAAATGTTGGCAAGGATAATGGAGAAAGGGGAACACTTTGATACTGTTGGTAGGAATGCAATTGTTGCTACCTTTATGGAACACAGTAAGAGACTCCTCAAAAAGCTGAAGATGAAAATTCCATATGATCCTGCCATTCCACTTCTGGGTGTTTACCCAAAAGATGGAAAAACACTCATTCACGAAGATTTTATGTATCCCCATGTTTATTGCAGCCCTATTCACAATAGTCAAGAATTGGAAACTACCTAGTGGTCAATGACAGATGAATGGATAAAAAAGATATGGTGTATATAAACACTGGAATACTGAGATGAAATCCTGTCATTGGAATCAACATGGATGTATCTCAAGGGGATTATGCTAAGTGAAGTAAGATAAAAGGTGAAAGATAGATACTACTCATAGGTAGAAGATGAACAGACAAAACAAAGGAATAGATGAAACAAAACCAACCCTTGGACATTTGCAATAGAACCGAGGCTACCAATAGGGAATGGGATGGGGCTGGGGGAGGAAGTGGCAAGTGGTGGCAGAGCCCACTGGACGATGGTAGAAACACCTGACAATTTGTTGGAGAGCAGGATGTGCTAACATATATCCGAGGAATGGTGAACCTACACATGTGAGTTTATATTAATTTGTAAAACAAATTTACCTCACAAATATTAGCTTTAAAAAGAAACAACATAATAGTAACAATAGAAAAAGACATCCAGTGAAAACAGTCCATGACAACAACCTCAGAAATGTCTTTTAGGAAGTGAAACCTAAGGTAACTAAAGTCAAAATAAGACTAACTGGGACTACATCAAACTAAAAATCTTCTGTGCACCTAAAGAAAATACCACTAAAAAAAAAGACAATTCATGGAATGGAAGAAGCTATTTGCATAACATACATAAGATAATACCTTAATCTATAAAATATATAGAGATCTCCAACACCACAGTAACAAAAATCAAAATCACCTACTCATAAAATGGAAATAAGAACTGAGTAGAGACCTATCTAAAGAAGATACATGGATGACCTCAGGCACCTGATGAAATGTTCTGCATCACTCATCATCAGAGAAATCATCGTCAGAAAAACTACAATGAGATGACACTTCACACCAGTGAGAATGGCATATATCAAAAAGACTTGAAAATAAGGTGTTTGAGGGGTGTAGAGAAAAAAGGCATCCTCCTGCACTTTTGGTGAGAATGTAAATTGGTGCAACCTCTTCGGAAAACAGCATGAAGAGTCAAAAATAAAAAATAAAGATGCACCTACCATTTGATCCAGTAATACTATTCTTGAGCATACACCCAGAAGATATAAAGTCTTGAATCAGAAATTATGTCATACCCCTATATTTATAGCAGCATACTTCACAATAGACAAGACCTATATGCCCATCAAAAGATGAATGGATAAGGAAGCTGTGGTATATATGGGGGTAGAACGGGAGAACAAAAAGAGAACTACAATAAAGATAAAACTATAAGGCAGCTCAAAACAGAATTTATGGTGCTAAAGAACATAACAGAGATCAACAACAGTAGGCTGGGAGATATCTCCAGCAGAATCATGAGCTAGAAGACAGGGCAGTGAAATGCAAATAAGCAACCAACAAAGAGAAAAAAGAATTAAAAGAAACAAAGACAGCATACAATATCTCTGGGATAGCATCAAGAGGAATAACATTTGCCTCATAGGAGTCCCAGAAAGAGAAGAGAGAGAAGGGGTAAGACGCTAATTTGAAGAAATAATAGTTGAAAATTTCCTTAACCTGAGGAATGAAAGAGGATGCTCAAAAAGTTCCAAGCCAAAATGCCAAAACACCCAAGACATATCATCATTAAATGTTATAAATACAAGATCAAGAGAGAATCTTAAAAACAGAGAAAAATTAGTTACATACAATGGAACACCCATTAGACTATTGACAGATTTCTCAGCTGAAACTTTATTGGCCAGAAGGAACTGGAAGAATATATACCAGTACTGAAAGAAAAGAACCTTCAACCAAGGATAGTCTACTCTGCTAAATTATCACTTATAATCAAAGAAATGATAAAGTGCTTTATAGACAAAATTAAAATAATTCATCACCACGAAACCAGTCTTAAATACTAAAGTAAGTTGTATAAAATGAACAGAAATCCCCTAGAAGCAACAAGCCATCAAAAATATAAAATGTGGGGAGAAGAGTAAAAATGTGTATGGTTATCATGAGTCAAGACTAACTGCTATTAAGTTAAAACAGGTTATAAGTATAGAAACTGTTATGTGAACTCAAGTAACCTCAAAACAAAACCCAAAGAAAAAAAATAAAATGGAACACCAAACATAAATATTTTCAAAGCACCTTAAAAGAGAAAGAGAAGAACAAGGGTATTGTCTGCAACACCACCAATAAAACAATTAATAAAATGACAATAAACTGTTAAATAAATATTTTTTAAACCCATAATGAGATATCCTCTCATACCAGTGATAATGGCCTAAATCAAAACAAAATAGAGAGAGGGGAGATGTCAGGAGTCAATTCCTAATGCTGGCTGGGGGAAGACATGGGAGTTTTCAAGGACTGCATGAGTGGCGGAATCTCTAGTGCTTCAGCAGCTTACTGGGAGTGGTTACAGGACTGGAAGAGTTTACAGAAGCGTGACAGGGTAGGAAGATTGGAAGGTGGATGAGGGAAGCATGGAGATCTATTGTGGAGGCATCGTCTACAACAGCTTTTGGTTCCAGTGGTGGGCAGCTTTATAGACACAGCCAGTAAACCAGCAGGGTGGCAAGCACAGGTTGAGTTGAGAGAAGGAGGGAGGAGTGAGGATTACTGCCTATATGGACACTTGGATTGAAAAATGCTAAAAGTGAAAGGTTCTGGGGCAGCTCTGCGAGGAGCATAGATGAGGAGATGACACTAGCACTTCTGTCCTCCTCACAACTTGGGACTTGGGCTCCAGTGGAAGGGCACACTAGTGGTACAGTCTGTGGACTGCTGGACTAAGTTCTGGTGGCTTGGAGAGGGTGGCAGGCACAGGTAAGCCAGCAGAAACAAGCTGCGCAGCTCCAGCCAATCAACAGCTGCTCTGCTCTTCCACTTGACATACATTTTTCCCCTACCCAGCAACCATCTTCACTCCCTGACACAGCAAAAAATGCACTATAAAAGCCTTCGAGGGTCAAAAGTATAAAATAAAATTAGATCACCTCAAGGCAGAAAGATAAAAACTAGCAGCTGATCAACAAGAACTCATACCATGGTGGGGAAAAAGAAAACAACGTATTTCGAACCTGAAGATACTGAAACACAACAAAATGACAGCTCATCAGAAATCAATTTTGAAGACATAGAAGACTGATTATTTTTAGCAGATAAACAACCTAATGTTGCAATCATAAAGAAATTCAGAGAGATAAAAAATTCAGAAAAACAAGTCAATGTGCTCAAAAATACAATTAAAGAGCAGAAGGCAGAAATTGAAGTTTTAAACAAGAAACTAATATCGATAGTTTTACTTGATAACAGGAAGTAAAAGATGCAATAAATGAGACCAAGAATAGCCCCAAAAATGTGAAAACAGAAAAACCACATGGAGAAAAGGATCAGTGATCTGGAAGATAATAATGAAGAAATGAGCTAAGTGGAAGATGAAAGAGAAATCAAATGTAGAAAAAATGAGGAAACACTCAGAGAATCATCTGATACCACTAGGAAAAGCAACAGAAGAATAATGAGTATCCCAGAAAGTGAAGTAACAGAAGGGAAGAGAGAATATAAAAAAGAATATTAAAAAAAAAAAAAAGAATTTCCGAAAACTTCCCAAACCTAGGCAAGGAAATGAAAATACAAGTCAATGAAACCAACATAATACCCAATACACATAATACCCAATACACAATATAAATGCAAAAAACCTACACCAAGACACATTAATTGTGAAACCATCAAAAGTTCAAGACAAAGAAAGAATCTTAAAGGTGACTGGGGGGGAGGGGTGGAAATCAAGTAACATATAAAGAAACTCCTATCAGGATATTGTCAGACTTCTCATTAGAAACCCTACAAGCCAAGAGAGAATGGAATGATATTTTCAAAATAATACAAGATTAAAACTTCCACCCAACGATAATATATCCTGCAAAAGTCCCTCTCAGATTCAAGGGAGAAATAAGTTTTTCCAAACAAACAAAAGTTGAAAGATTTTGCTGCCATGAAACCTCTACGAAAAATGTTAAAAGAGGTTCTTCTATCGAAACCAAAGAGGAGTAACTTTATAAAAAAACTAAACAAGGTAACAAATAGACAAAACCAGAACAGAAAAATTACAAATGGTAGCAGCATGTCCTCAAATATCAACAATCGTTGATGGACTGAACTCCCCAACTAAAAGGCAGAGAACGGCTAAGTGGATTAAGAAACAAAACCCAACAGTACACTGTTTACAAGAAAACTCACTTAAGATCTAGGGACAAACACAGACTTAAAGTGAAGGGATGAAGAAAGGAATTCCAAGTCAATGGTGAATTTAACACAGCAGAAGATGCTACACTCATCTCAAATAAGGCAGACTTCCAAAAAAAAAAAGGTAACAAAAGATGAAGATGGTAATTATATAATGATAAGGGAGAAATACAACAGAAAGACAAGTCTTATTATTATATATACACCCAAAGAAGGAACACCCAATGTATCAAGCAAATATTAAAAAATCTAGAGATATTGATGGCAGCACAATAATTATAAAGGACTTTACCACTCCATTCTCAGTAAAAAACAGATCATCCAGAGAATCAATAAAGAAACAAAACCCTTAAACAACAAATTAGAAGAGACAGACCTAATAGATATATGCAGAGAAAGTACATCATCCTAAAATAGACTACACATCCTTTTCAAGTTCTCATGGAAAATTCTCAAGGATAGATCATATTTTGGGACACAAATCAAACATCAATAAATTTTCAAAGACTGAAATCATATCTAGCAGTTTTTTAGATCACAACAGCAGCAAACTTGAGATCAACCAAAAGAGAATGGAGATAAAAACTGTAAATGAGCAGAGAATAAACATGTTATTGAATAATCATTGGCTATAGAAGAAAATCAAGAATGAAATTTAAAAAAATACCTAGAGTCAAATGAAAATAAAGACATGACATATCAGAATCTGTGGGATGCAGCAAAAGTAGTAATGAGGGTAATTTATAGCAATACACCCTACTTCAAGAAGCAAGAAGAATCGCAAATAAAAAATCTAAACCTTTACCTAAAGGAATTAGAAAAAGAAGTGAGAGAGAGAGAGAGAGAGAGAAAGAGAATCCAAATCCAGTAGAAGGAAATAGAACTTAGAGCAGATATCAATGAAATAGACATCAAAAGACTATCCAAAAAGTCAATTAAATCAAAAGTTGTTTTTCTGAAATAAAACAGGCCACTGGCCAGACTCACCAAAAGCAGGAGAGGGAGGAACAAATAAAATAAGAAATTAAAGAGGAATAATTGCAACGAATACAGCAGCGATACAGAGGATAACAAGAAAACACTATATACAGTACAGCAACAAATTGGATAACCTAGAAGAAATGGACACACTCCTGGAAACATAAAACAATTCAAGACTAAACCAGGAATAATTAGAAATCATGAACATATCAACCAAAAGCAAGGAAATTGGAACAGTAATTAAAAATCTCCCCAAAAGTAAACACCTTGGACCAGATCTTTCACTGGTGAATTCTATCAAATATTCAAAGAATTAATACCAATTCTCCTTAATTTTTTCAAAACATGAAGAAGATGGCAGACTTATAAGCACTTTCTATTATTTTGGAAAGCAGTATGGAGATTCCTCAAATAATTGAGAATGAAAATCCCATAGGATCCAGTTATCCTTCTGCTATGTATTTATCCCCAAAACACAACACTTGTTTGCAGAGATATGTGCATTCCCATGGCTATTGCAGCACTGTTTACAATAGCTAAGATCTAGAAATGATCTAAATGTCCATCAACAGATGAGTTTGGATAAAGAAGATGTGAGATACATATAGATAGATAGATAGATACACACATATAATGGAATATTACACAGCTATCAAAAGGGAGAAACCCTGCCATTTGCAGCAACCTTAATGGACCTAGAGGGACTTATGCTTAGCAAGACAAGTCAGAGGATAAAGACAGACATTATATGATATCACTCATATATTTTGTATAGAAATAGCAACCAAACAAATTAACTAAATGAAGCAATCATAAGACTTCAAAAATAAACTAAATCAAGCAATAGACTTTTTAACAATGAAATTCTATAGGGCTTTTAAAAAGATGAAATGATGCTCTCTGTAACAAGTGGATGGAACTGGAGGTGAGAAGCAAAATAAACCATAAAGAAAAAGAGAAGTACAGTATTGGTTCTCTCATGCATGGAATATAAAGAACCCAAACTAACAGACAAATTTCAACAGAATTCACAGACACCAGAAGGGTGAGAGGCGATTGGGACCAAGGGAAGGAAGGAATTATAAAGGTGGTCGCAAAGGGCACTTGTACTCTAGTGGTGGATGAGGTGTGAAATGAACACAGACTAAGGTATGAATTCAGCATCCTAAAAGCATATTGAAATGTAAACTTAAGAAATTATTTCAATTAAAAAAATTTACTTCTGGAGGGCAAGATCCATTTTTTGGCATGTTGACATACAGTTGTTCCTGGACCATTTGTCAACACTGTTCTTTCCCACACTGAATTATTTTATCCCGTTGAAAATCAGTTACCAAAAATTTAAGGATTTATTTCAGGACTCTCAATTCTTAATAGGTCTATCCTCATTCTAGTACCACTGAGTCTTGATTACAGAATTTTAATACTATATCTTGAAATTAGGAAGTGTGAGCTTTCAAACTTTGTTCTTTTACCTTTGACTACCTTGCATCCCTTACATTTCTATCTGAATTTTTGAAACAATTAATTTTGGCACACAAAAGGTCAGCTGGTCTTTGATAGGTATTGCATTGGAAATTGCACTGTAGATAAATTTGAGAATGATTGTCTACTTAATAATGTTATCTTCCAATCAAATAACATGGAATCTTCATAGTATTTCAAAATTTACAATCTGAAAGAATAATTGTTTTGTTATTCATTGTATTTTGGAGTGTTAACTAGCATAAAGAATGAAAATTTCAAACTTCACTCTTCTACAATTTACATGACACATTCTGTATCTTCCTGAAACCAACCTTCCTTCCTTCCCTCCCTCCCTCCCTCCCTCCCTTCCTCCTCCCTTCCTTACTTCCTTCCTTCCTTCTTTCCCATCCATACCTGTTTTTCCTCTAGTGAAAAGTATTTCTGTAAAGTGACCTATAATCTGGATTACCTCAGGCACAGGTAACAGAATTAGGAAAGAAACATTTAGGTAAGTTTATTCATGTAAAATGAAAACATCAGAGCAGTAAATTAAATTTTGACATAAATTTAATTTTGATAGATTCTAACTTGTAGTTTCACACATCTAATACATTGTTTTTTGTTGTAGCTTTCCCTTATGTTTATCAGATAGCACTGTGTTTCCATTTATGTTCAAAGATAAACTGGGGAGAAAATTCAATTAACTTGGTGGTTGGCATCTTAGTCATTTTCATCTAGAAGGTGAGAAGAATGAAGCAAGACTAGAGTTGACAATAATCAAGAAGCAGCAATCATTCATATTATCATGGAAAAGGTTATATTCAATTATTTTGTGGTTGTAAAGTGTCCTTGCATTTGCCTCTCTTCATACCTGATTACAAAATAGTCTTAATTTGTCTTAATTTACCAGCCATGGAGTAACCTTGCTTGATACTGTATGGAAATATTTAGGCTTATAAGGGAACTCTAGAGCATAGATGTTGAGTATTGTATCTCTGGGCTATTTTTCTCTCTTTCTCAATAACAGTAGGAAATATTTTATATTAAAAATGTGCCAGCCTTTAAATAAATGCAACTGTTTTACATATAAGCTAATTTACTTTCACAACCATTGGAGTAAATAATAATATTTTATCACTTTAAGATGAAGAAATTGAGGTACTACAAATAAAGGAAATTTATCCACAATTACAGGTTTCCTGAGGATATCTCACAGTAACTATTGTTAAGAACAAGTCTCTTGATAGGGAAAGTGCCAAGTGGAAGAAACAACTGCTCTAAAACTAAGAATAAAAGAATAATTCACACTGATTATTGTATTACTCCTTCAACTAGCATACACAGAATGAGCTACATGCATCTTCACATTTCTGCTCTTATTCCTACATCTCTCTTCCTATCTGATGACATATTTTACAAGAACTGGTACAGAAAATAGTCAAAGTAGATTTGGACTCAATTTCGATCTTCTATTTCATTCTGGAAAATGTCATTGTCATTATTACACACACCTGAAAAGAAATATGAATGGGGACATTACCACCTATCCTCTCTCTAATTTCTGCTGATTATATTATTGTTTAACTTACTATCTTTCACTCTGATTTTTCAGGGAAGAAATATCTGAAAAAATAATTACAATTTTACATAATTGATGAGTCATCAAATTATAGATCCAAGAAACTCAAAGACAAAAATGCATGATACACTCATACATTTACCTAACTATTATATTAAAATTGATGAAAATTGCAGGTCAATATTGCTAATGAATATATATGCAAAAAACTTGAACAAATACTAACATTTGAAGTTCAACAGTGCATTAAAAGGACCATACAAGGGTCACATGGGATTTATCTCTGGAAAACAAGGATGATTCAACAACTGAACATCAGTAAATGTGATGCATCACGTTAGGAGGATAAAAATCATATGATAATATTAATAAATACAAAAAATTTGACAAAATCTTGGCATACATTTGTTATAAAAACTGAACAAATTAAATATAGAAGGAATAAATCTCAATGTAATAAAAGCCAAATGAGACAAGCCTACATCTGACATCACATTCAATGGTAAAAAACTAAAAGTTTTTCCCTCTAAGAGTAAGAACAGGACAAGGTGCCAACTATTAGCAACAACTATTCAACATGTATTGAAAGTTCTAGCCAGAGAAATTAAACAAGGAAAAGAAATAAAAGGCATCCAAATTAAAGTAAAAGGTGACATGCATTGACTGCAGACAACCTGATACTGTATATTTAAAAAGATACAAAACTTCACCAAAACTATTAGAACTAAAAAATCTATCTCTGTAAAATTACAGGTTAAAAAATCAATATACAAATTCAGTTCTGTTTCCATACAGTAATGATAAACTATCAAAAAAGGAAATTAATACACAATTCCATTTACAAAACATTCAGAACAGATTACATAAAAGTAAAAAAGAAAAATATCAAGATAAATATCTGTACACTGAAAATAATGAAACACTGATGAAAGAAAGAAGCAGAATTACAGAAGTATATACTGCTTTATGGAACAGAATTAATATTAAAATAGGCACACTACCCAATAAATCTATAGATTAAAAGCAATCCCTATCAAAATTCTAAAGGCATTTTTCAGTGAAATATAAAGATATGACACTTAAATTTATGTGAAAAACAAAGGCTCCCAATGTCTCAAAATGGGACAAGAAGAACAAAGCTGGACGCATCACACATCCTTATATCAAATTATAATAAAAAGATACATAATTCAAAAGAATATAGTACTAGTATAAAAGCAAATACATATGACAATGGAATAGAATCAAAAACCTGAGAAAAAACAAACATACATGAAAAATTAACCTTGACAAGGATGTAAAGAAAACACAGTGAAAAAGGAATTGTCTCTTCAATAAATGCTGTTGAAAAATTGAATATCCACATGAAAAAGAATAAAATCGGAACCCTATCTTACACCATTCAAAAAATTAACTCATATGGGTTAAAAAATTAAATGAAAGACCTGAAAGTATAAAATTCCTCAGAGAAAACACAGGGGAAAACCTCTTTTACATTAGTTTGGTAATGTTTTTTGGATATGATAATAAAAGTACAAGCAACAAAAACAAAAAAATCATACTAAAAAGCTACTATAGAACAAAGAAAAATAAACAAATGCAAAGACAACCTATGGAAAGGGAAAATATATTTGAAGAACAAATATCTGATAAGAATTAACATCCAAAATACATAAGGAAATAATTTAATCCAGTATAAGGGTAAAAAATAATCTTATTAAAAAATATACTAAGGACCTGAAAGGTCATTTTCCAAAGATGCTATGTGAATGTCCAACAAGTATATGAAAAGGTACTCACTAATCATCCGGAAAAAGCAAACCAAAATCACTATGATATTTCACATCTGATATAAAGACAAGAGATGGTAAGTGTTGGTGAGAATATAAGAAAAGAGAACCCATAAGCACTGTTGATGGGAATTTAAATTATACTGTTTGCTGATAGAAATCTAAATTTGTAAAGACACTATGGCAAACAGTATGAATGGCCCTCAAAAAATCAAAAATACAAATACCGTATAATCCAGCATTTCCACCTCTGGGTATATATACAAATGAAGAAAACAAAATACTATCTAGAAAAAGCTAGACCCTCATGTTCATTACAGTATTGTTTATAATAGGAAAGATATGAAAACAACCTAAGTTTAGAGCAATGGATGAATGAATAAAGAAAATGTGAGATACACACATATATACACACACACATACACAATGGAATATAATTCAGCGAGAAGCCATAAAAAAGAAATAAATATTGTCATGTGCAACACCATAGTTTAACATTAATAGTATTATGCTAGACAAAAGAAATTAGTCAAAGTCTGTATAATCTCGCTTATATGTAGAATGTAAAAAAAAAAAAACTATGTAAGGTCACAGGTTATTATAAACTTAGTGTGGTAATTATTTTACAATATATAACCTGTAAAATAAACCATTATGTTTTACATCTTTACACTATATAACAACAATATTATTAAACTTAGTGTGGTAATTATTTTACAATATATAACCTGTAAAATAAACCATTATGTTTTACATCTTTACACTATATAACAACATATGTTAATTATATCTAAGTAAAACTGAAAAATACAATTCTACTGAAGTATTTCACAAACCTCTTTCCTCATAAAGAAAAGCATTGTTATTTTACATCAAAAGTGCTCCTTATTCTGCAGTTTAAAACTTTACTTCACATTCTGTCAGAGCACCGTGTACATTATGAGAATGGATAAAATCTTGCTTTCTAACCATAACACTAGAAGAGAACTAAAGTCAAGAAAATTCTCTATTGTACTCTAATAATACGAATTAATAGTGAAATAATAAATTTCAATGAACACACTTCTGAAAAAAATGGATTATATATAGGATATAAATTTTCATAACTAAAAATGCAGCTCCCATTTAAAAGATAAAAATAATTCTACCTTTGAGAAATAATGCTGAGAAAATGAGCACATTCTGGTGAAAACAATACTTTTTTAGCCAATTAAATGCTATATTGTCAGTAGTAAGTTATTTAAAAGAATTTGTCTCATTAGAGATGACATCAAACAAATCATAGGAGAAAAGCGATGTTAAATATCAGATCTAAGTGCATAAATACCCATTAGCACATATACACACATGTGCTCTACAAAAATGAAACCAAATGGGTCCAAAAGATTGAGTCATCTCTCTCAGCAATGTCACTTGAAATAAGACAATTTCAACAACCATGCCAAATTTTATGGCCATCTATTTGAAATAACTAAAGAGGCAGGTTAAGAGGTAAATTTATCATTTCACTGCATGCCTCATGGTCTCTACTCCTGAGGACAGTCACCCTGGAAAGGTGTTTACTTATCAGTATCATACTAGAAGCACAGAGCTGACCCAGGAGAGAAGATTTTCAACAACAACGAATTTTTTTTTTCAGAGCATAACCTTTTCAAGTGAGCCAGGAGAGAAAATCAGAACGATGATGCCATAACTCTGATAAACACAGATAAGAAGATCCAAAACTTACAGAAAAATGAGTAAGATTGAAGGTAAAGGAATAAAACGATAAAAAAAAACTCAGATAAAAGTAGTCAGAGTAAGTTCAAGTTGAAAGAAAAAATAATTGGCTCATTGAATGCTATATTTACAGAAAAAAGACAGCTCAAATACCTCTCACTAAGGCACCTGAGAGTTAAAAAAAAAAAAAACAAAAACCTCGCTCAGCTATCAGAAATTTTTTTTTTTAACCTACTCTTGCCGAAATAGTGGCTGTTTTTTCAACTAGTGAATCAAGATGGCAGAACAGCTTGACCTCAGGGACAATATCTAATCAAGGAGACCCAGCCTACAAACAGACGACACCAACCAGATCACAAGAGGGCACCAACTCAGGATGGTTCCAGGAAAGAACATACTGATCTGTCCCTTTCTCTACTCCTTTACAGCCTGTCTTCTGTCCTGAGGAAACTGAAATGGTCTCTGAGACAGTAGTTTACCATCTCCTCAGGTCACTGGCTTCTTGATGAAATCGTTTCCTTACCACCAAAACTCTTCTCCTTGATTATTGACTTTTGGTGGTAAGCAACAAACCTTGGTTCAATAACACTATGGAGTCAACAGTAAATTATTTTTAAAAGACTTTAACCTCCTTAGGGGAGGCTCCAAACTCATAATAGAAAATAAAATTGTTAAATATCTTGTCTAAGTGAATAAAAGCCCATGAGTGAGCAATATAAGGAATGAAGCCAAGTGGCCAGAAAAGATCAGTCATCTCTCTCAGCAATGTTTTACCTGAAAGAAGCAAGAAAATATCGACAAGCACGCCAAATTTCATGTCAATATGCTAAATGCAGTTTGAAATAACTAAAGAGATAGGTTGGGAGGTACATTCTGGAACTTTATCATTTAATCACATGCCCCAAGCCTCTTGCTGCTCCTGGGACCATTCACCTTCAAATGGAATGTACTTATTATCAGTGTCACACTAGAAGCAAAGAACTTACCCAGGAAGGAAGTAAACAATAAAAATCTTATTTTCTAAAAGTAACCCTTTCAAGGCATTCAGTGAGTCAGGTAAAAAAATTAGAACAGTGATATCAAAACACAGATATAGATGTAAGAAAGTTCAAAACTTAGAGAATCAAAATGAATGACTGAAGTTAAAAGAATAAAACTATATACAAACACACACACACACAAAAAAAAAAAAATGCACTCATTCCTGCTAAGCTAATGTCACTGTAGTGATTACACACCATGGCAGCAACCTGATATAGAACAAACAGTCAATGTAAGAGCAGCATGCAATGATCTGATCACCACTAGAGAAACTGGGTCCCATAGGCCAATCCCTGGGCTCCTGAGGGAAGGGAACATTTGGGAGAGTTTGACAATCTTCCCTCATGAATTCCCACCACTAGAATTCATAGGAGACAAAGTCCCACGGAAAAACAAGCAATAGGTTTCAGAGCAACCATTGATAAATCAACATTGTGCAGCAAGGAAGCCAAATCCTCTCCAAACAAAATAGGATGCCCAGCAATGTAAACCCCCTCTCTGGGCTGCTGGATGCCATGCCCTCCCTCCTGCCTGCCCTTGGCTTCAGTGAAAACAGAAGATTACAAGTCAGACCTGGCAGTTCCATGAAGAGAAGGGTTCAGACAGACAACAGTGTAGGAGAGCTCTTCCCTGTGCCTATTAGAAACACATTCTTTCATGTGACTGTAGACGCAAGGCACCCCAACCTATATGAATGAAAGTAGGGTCAGTCATCGTTACAACTAAGAGGGCTGGAAATTAGAGAAGTGAGAGTGATGAGGATGAGGAAGGAGCATCAATAGTTAGTGACTTCTTTGTTTATGAACCAGGAATTCTATCCAGTCAGAACCAGGTCTTTGGAATAGAGTAGTTAGCAAAGTGACATCAGAAATGACAGACATAATAACGATGAGGACAGGGCTGAAATAAACTTCAACTCTTCTCATTTGCACCTGTATATGACTCTGCCTTAGAGGAGGACCAGCCACTGCAGGAGGGAGAACAAGATGACTGAGGATTCCAGACTGGTAAGTCCCCTCACACATGGTTTACAAAACCGTGAAATCCTCATGTACATCAATCACCAATATTTTTCTGTTTTTCTTTCTTTATTGTTTCTTTGACCTCTGGGGCACTGACAATTACTTTTACAAGAAATTATTCACAACTTTGTCATGCTAAGGTTGATCTGTATATAAACAAAGTAAGAGTCTTACAGTGAAATTTGAGATGAAAATTTCTGCATTCAGTATCAAATGTGTGAGAATTTTGGTGTTGTTATTCCCCATGATCTCCACCGCCAACCACAAACTCAAACAAGGGTCTTTGGGCTTTATGTGGTCTGTATGGTCTGTACCTTAGACTCCTCAGCCCACTGAGCTTCAAGAGTAAAACGACAAGTTAGTTTGATGCTATATATCCCTGATATGATGCGATGAAAATGGCACCTCTCCTCAGTGGTCTTCCTCCCCAGAATTCATAACTCCACTGTCATCTAATATTCCAATAAAAAATATTCTTCAAATTAGCTGACCAGTTTCCTGAAAACTCTCAAGGTCATCAAAAGAATAAAAGTAAATGAAATTGTCACAGCTAAGAGAAGCCTAAGGAGATATGACTAAAACTACTGCCGTGTCCTGTATGGATCTGTAACAGATAACAGACATTAGGTAAAAAATAAGAAAATATGAAAAATTATTAACTTAATAAACAGAAAAATTCTGAATTTACTTCATCCTTTTTTGGCACTAATTGCAGTTACCAAGATTATCCGTGAAGCTGTGATGTTACAATATATTAAAGCAACATATTTAACAAATTACGCATTAATGAATATTCTTAGATGACTTTCTGGGTCTGAATTTTACACCTATATTTTCATGAATGCATATTGCCTCTCAATCATGTCACATTAGGACATTTAGGCCCAATAATTACTATCTCTCAAAACAAAGGATCCAAAAGATAAATTAAAATAATTAAAATTAAACTAATGGCAACAGATTACAAAAAATTGCATTGCCTTTGTTTTCCCTCTCTCATCATTATGATCCAGACTAAGTTTAACTCAGAAAGAATTTTTCACAAATATACTCCCTCACTTACCATAGCAACTCTAACCTTCTACATCTATAATAGTTAAAGGTTTCGAGGGGTTACAAAACAGCAAAGGAATCCTTGTCCAGCAATCTAATTTATGGCTCCCGACACTGTTGCTGATTTCTGGAGTTCTCTGCCTTTAGTATCTGATAGTTATAAACCTCGGCATCCTTTAAACCTATACAACAGAGGCATTTCTAGAAATCCTGACAATTCAGGGGGGAAAAAAATCTTGAAATCTTGAAATGAATATATAAGGGCCCTTCATCATTTTTTTTTCTATATTTAACCTAACCTAATATTCATTTAAATATTTCAATCCAACTGGTAAAAGATGAGACCAAACTGCAAGCAATTATGTAGATATGTGGAAACTCAAATTTTTATGGAATTAATAAACCTTGACAAACACTTAAGGAATTGCCCATTTGACAGTTTTTGTGCTCTATCACACCACCTTAAGAAACTAACACTTCGAACTCCACTGATTCGAAATAAAAGTAAAATATGCAAAAATGTCACTGTGATATTTTTTAATTTTTTCATCTCCTCTTGATGCCAAACTGTCTCTGATTCCAAAGATACAAGTAAATAAACTCATATGTCCAATTACTGAGTATGCAATGTCTTATCCTATAATTATAAATATAATATTCATAACTACTCATATTTGTAATTACTTATCAACAGCTTAGTGTATAACAGCCCACCTTCAACTGAGAGAAAAAAGAAAGCAGAGTCCAAATTACAAAAGTGGCCATATATAGAGCACTCTCAATGTATGACAGTTTGCAGGAGAGTGGTCTCACTATCCATTAAATAAAATATATGTGTAACTGAGACATCAACAAAATGGAATTACCCCAAAGGATTAGAGATTAAGGACATCTCTGTATTTACTTTTCTTCTCCACTCCACTTGTAGGTAGCCATGAATGTGTCAGGAGCCAACACAGTGACTGAATTCATACTCCTGACTTTTCCCTGCTCCAGAGAGATCGAGGTCCTCCTCTTTGTGCTCTTCTCCGTGTCCTACACCCTGACACTGATGTGGAATGGAGCCATCATCTGTGCGGTGAAGCTGGATCACAGGCTCCACACCCCCATGTACATTCTGCTGGCCAACTTCTCATTCCTAGAGATCTGTTACATCAACACCACTGTTCCCAATATGTTAAAGAACTTCCTCTCTGACACCAAAACCATCTCATTCACTGCCTGCTTCCTCCAGTTCTACTTCTTCTTCTCCATGGGCATCACTGAGACCTTCTTACTGCCCCTCATGGCCTTTGATAGGTATTTAGCCATCTGCCATCCTCTCCACTATCCGACCATCATGAGCATTCGTCTCTGCATCAACTTGGTGGTCCTCTGCTGGGTAACAGGGTTCCTCTGCTATCCCATCCCTATCTATTTTATCACACAACTCCCCTTTTGTGGACCCAATGCCATTGACCACTTTATATGTGACTCTGGTCCTCTTCTGGGCCTGTCCTGCATCCCTGCCCCTGGAATTGAACTTTCCTGTTCTATATTGAGCTCTCTAATTATCTTCATCACTTTCTTCTTTATCATTGGGTCATACACCCTGGTTCTCAGAGCAGTGCTGCGTGTGCCTTCAGTAGCTGGTAGACGTAAGGCCTTCTCTACTTGCGGCTCCCACTTGGTTGTAGTATCTTTGTTCTATGGACCCATCATGGTGATGTACATCAATCCATGCTCCGGAAGTCGAATTGAGAGCCAAAAGATTTTAACCCTGATCTTTTCATCAGTGACTCCACTTTTAAACCCGCTGATCTATAGTCTCCGGAACAAGGACATGAAAGCTGCCTTGAGAAAAATTCAGACATGCACAAAAATCAGCCAAACCAGATGAGAACTCAATTATGGACCAAAAGTAGAATTCTTATTTTTACTCATTTCTAGTCACACCTACATATCTTGTCCTCATTCACTTGCACTTAGAAATGCAATTTCAAATTCATCAATTTCTGCCTATTCAAGAAATAGGCAAGAACATGACCAATTAAATCATACCTTTCCTTTAAATCAGAACCTTATACTAGCAACTATAAATAACTAAAAAATAAATAACTTGGATATCTGGACTCTTCCCTCTTTCTGACCTCCAATAACTACTTGCTTTATTATCTATGATCACTTACCTGGTCACTGTTATACTTTTGTTGACCTCTGCTAATTAAGTACATCCATTCTTAAACTTGATTTTTCTGTTTTATTGTTTCCAGCTCTATTACTGTTAGATAGGAAAAACATCTATAATTTTTATCTTATATAAAAATAAACAGTATCTGTCAAAATAGCCCAATTTCTAATTATTTGACAGTTGGGTAACTATTAATAACCCAAAGTGTTGTCTACCAGACCTGTCTGCTTCATAATTAATTGGGGGGTATTTTCAAAAATAGATTCCAGGAATTTCTCAAAATGTCCTGACTTTGAAATTCTGAAGTAAACTCAAGAAATTTATCTTTAAATGTTATTCAAGTCACTCTGATTCACCTAGATCATCATCAGTCCATAGACTGGTATTTTAGAACCACATTTTATATAAATTTGACACAGGCAGAGGAATAATTTTATTAGCTGAGAAAATGAAAGAATTTACTCTGAGTACTATAGTTGAGTCAAAGACTACATCTGTTTTCAAGTCCTCCATTTACAAAATAGAAGTAGAATTCATTCTTATCTCCTCCTACATGTACAAGATGATTAAGATATAGGGAAATAGTTTACATTTAAAAAAAAGATAGCATGTAGAACTTAGTTGCCAGTGAAGAAAGTCTATGTTGAACACATAGCCCAAAAGAAACAAAAGAAAAGCTAGAGAGAGAGCAAAATCCAGTGATTCTAAGATATTGATACAAAGCCAGATGCAGAGGAATTTGATGATAGTTCCATGTGAGTTGGCCCCTAGTTGGTCAAAAATAAATCAGTAAGTGGGCACCTAGAGTTGATGCTCTTAATTCAATAACCATTTATTTTACCTCTATTATGCCCTGAATTACAATCAATGGCTAGATGAAACTGACATTCCAGTGAGGGAGACAGATAATCAGCGATAAACACGTAAGTCTATAAGTCTAGAAGTTACGAGTAGTACAGGAAAAAATAAGAGTATTTATGTAGTAAAATGCTGTGATTGGAAATAAGGTAATTTAGACAAGGTGGTCTTCTTACCCAAGACTACTTACTTACTTATATTTAGCTTTATTATACTATATTCCAACTTGTTTCATTAAAGTCAGATGTAGCACTAAAAATGCATACAGTGAGAACAATAAAAATATCAATTTAAAAAGAAAAATAATGATTTGCGATCACAAAGTCTCATGGTGATGTTAAAATCAAGCTTCTCATTGTCTTATGGACTTCCTTTAAAATAAAGTGAAGAGTGGAGAAAAATTGTGTGAAATCATTTTCATTACTATCTATAAGAAGAAAAAATGCTTCCTCAAAGGAAGTTAAATTACTGATTGTTTGTCCTAAAATATAAATTATATCCTTCATGGATATTAGTATTAGGAAACAAAGATATATACTGAACAGTGGTTCCCCAAAATACCCGTATGTGTAAATATATAGATCAATACAACTGCTTCCTGCCATATTCCTCAATGAAATTCAAAGATATTATGTCAAGTGAAAATCTATAGAAGCAATTTTTCCAGATATACGAACTGTGGACCAAATATCAGTTTTCAGTCTTAATTTATAAGTCTGACCCATGGTATCCTAAGAATAAAATTCAGAGCTAATTGCATTTTCACCAAAGTAAAATCAATAACTCAAATTTGGACACCGAAGTTCTCTTCTGTCATGTAGAAGTTGCCTTTGGAGAAGTATTAACAAGAGTGACATATATCCCCAATATTTGTTTAAGAAGTTTATTAGATTCTCTATGCATTGGAAATACATCCAATACCCATATAAGGTTCCCATACCTGGTCAGCAAAGAAAAGTGAAAAATTGAAGGAAAATTTATTATAAATTATTTTAAAAGGACAGGAAATTTTGGGAATATTTATTCCTGACATGATACAATAGGTTATGGCAATATTTTGTTTTCATAGAATCACTAATCTATACTGCCATGAAAATGCTACATGCTGAGATTTTCTATTTTATCAGGCCCTTCTTAGGGCTTAGTTACAGCTGCCATGTCAGTGTTATATCTTTAAATAAAACATTCATATATGGAACTCTCAACTAATGCTTGGAATTTTTTTTAGAGAAAGGTGCTGGCAGGAATGAAGGTGAGGGTGGCAAGTAGGAAGAAAGAAAAGGAAGAAACATTTAATTTTTTTATTTACCATGCTCATCCTAGCTGTCCCAGCTGACCCCTGGCCCGAACCTCAGAACTTGGGATTTATGTTACTGAACCAAAAACCCCTCCACCAGGATGCTATAACAGTGGAAATTCAAAGTAAAATTGTTCTCAATTTTTTTTTTAATTTGGCATAATTTTACAATTGAAATCCTGTTAGAATCGAAAAAGAAAGAGAAGAAATAAAGCAAGATGTCAAAGAAATGAAGACTAGAATAGCTGAACTAAAGAACTTAAAGGACTCAATAATAGGATGGATAAAGCTTCCAAAAGTATCAGAGATCTGGAAATAAGGCAGAAGAACTCAAGCAAACCAGCAAAGGTAAAACGAAATGCAAAGAAATGAAGATAGCATCTGAGATCTTTGGGATAACAACAAAAGGAAATACTTTTGCATCATAGGGGTCCCAGAAGAAAAGAGAGAAAGGGGGACAAAAACTGTATTTGAAGAAATAATGATGAGAACTTTCCTAACGTGAAGAATAAAGCAAGCCTCTAGAACCAGGAAGTTCAAAGAGTTCCTAAGAAAAGAAATGCAAACAGAACTACACATAGACACACTGTCATCAAAATGTCAAAATACGAGATGAAAGAAAAAAATCTTAAAAGCATCCAGAGAAGAATGAGTCGCATACAAAGGAGCTCCCATATGATTGTCAGCAGATTTCTCAACTGAAACGCTACAGGTCAAAGTGATATAGTCAAGAGCTGAAAGAAAAGGATTTTCAAACTAGAATGTGATGCTTTGTGAGAGTATCATTCAGAACTGAAGGAATTACCCAAAAAAAAAAAAAAATCTTTTTTAATAAGCAAAAGTTAAAGGAATTCATCCCTACAAAACCAGTTTTACAAAAAAATATAAAAGGATACTTAATAAGAAAAAAATAAGAAAGTATATACAAAAAGTGGGGAGGAATAGACGAGAAGAAAAATGAGGATAGTTAGAATGAGTGGAAGACTGATTTGCTGTCAAATAGAACAGGAAACAAACCTAGAATTCCTAATGCTAACTTCAGGGTAACCTCAAAATGTATACCAAGGCAAAGTGAAAAGAAACCAATCAAAACACAACCACACCCAACCGACATAAGAGGAAAACACTGTCTGGAATGACACATAGAAGACAAATTACAAAATGACAATAAGCTGCTACATATCAATAATCACCCCTAAACATTAATGATCTAAACTCAACAAATGACACTGAGTGTCTGAATGGATTAAAAAACATAGCCCAATCTTTTGCTGCATTCATGAAAGTCACCTTCCTTCAAAAGATAAAAAAAAAAAATTCAAAGTCAGTGGTTGGAAGACAATCCTACAGTCAAATGACAACCACAAAAGGACAGGAACCACTACACCCGTATCGGAACAAACAGACTTCCAACTAAAAAGTATACAAAAGACAGAGATGGACATTATAAAATGAGGAAAGTGTCATTCCAGCAAGATACTTAATGATTATTAATATATATACACGAAATGAAGGAGTATCAAAATATATTAGAAAGTACTTTTAGACCTAATGAGAGACATCGATAGCACACAATAATACTGGGAGATTCAACACCCTACTTACAACAATAGACATATCAGCCAGGGAAGAAAATTAACAGGGAAACAGCTGATTTAAACGACCATCTGCAACAGATAGGAATAATAAAATAGACATATACCAAAAACATCATCCGATGACTAAAGATTTCATGTTCTTCACAAGTACAAATGGAATATTCTCAAAAATAGATTATATGCTGGAATACAAAACATGACTTAAAAAATTTACAAAGATTGAAACCATATCAAGCATCTTCTCTGAACACTAGGATTAAAACTGGATCAACCACAAAAAGAAAGCTGGATGACTGAAATTAATTGGAAACTAAATAATATGCTTCTAAGTGACTCGGGTAAAAGAGGAAATCAAAGAGGAACTTAAAAAATACTTAAAGACAAACAAGAATGAAGACACAAGCTACCAGAATCTATGGGTTGCAGCAAAAAGAGTACTAAGAAGGAACATCATTTGAATCCAGGCCCACCTCAAGAAAAAAGAAAAATCGCAAACAATATTCACTATACATTTTACACAACTAGCAAATGGAGAAAACTGAAGACAAAAATGAGCAGAAGAAATTAAATAATCAAGATTCAAGAAGAATGAATGAAATAGAAAAAGACAATCCAGAAGATCAATGAAACCAAAAACTGGTTCTTTGAAAAAATAAACAAAATTGACAAACTATTGACTAGATTAAAAAAAAAGAAAAACCTTCTTAACTATAATCAAAAATAAAAGGGGACAAATTACAAGATACCAAAGAAAGAAATTCAAAACATCATAAGGGACTATGCCAACAAGTGGACAACCTGAGGACATGGACAGTTTTAGGGAAAAAAAACAGTCTACCAACACTGAACCTGGAAGAACTAGAAAACCTGAACAGAAAAATCACAAGAAAGAAATTAGAGAGGTAATCAAATTTCTCCCTGAAAATAAAAATCCAGGACCAGATGGCTTTTCTAACGAGTTTACCCAACCTTCAGAAAAGAGTTAACACCTATTCGTGCCAAACTCTTCTATAATACTGAAGAACAGGGAACATTCCCAGTTACTTTTTATGAAGCTTAGCATCACACTAATACAAAAGCTGATGGAGACATCACCAAAAAAGAAGAATATATCTAATGAACATAAATGAAAAAGTTCTCAACAAAATATTAGCAAACCAAATCCAACAATGCATCAAAAAGATCATCCATCATGAACAAGTGGGATTTATCCCAGGGATGCAAGGATGGTCAACTTATGTAAATTCATTTTGTAATACACTATATTAACAAGAACAAGAAGAAAAACCACAAGTTCATATCAAGAGGCATTAGAAAGCTTTTGACAAGATCCAAAACACATTTCTGAAAAATTACATGCATAAAATGGGCAGAGAAAGTACATACCTTACAATAAGAAAGGCCAGTTATAACAAACCCATAGCCAACATATTAGTTGGCGAATAAATGAAAGCATTTCCTCTAAGGTCAGGAACAAGGCAAGGCTGTCTCACTACTGCTGTTTTACATCATACTCAAGGACATAGCCAGAGCCCTTTGGGCAAGTAAAAGAAATGAAAGGAATTCAAAATGGAAAGGAAGAAGCAAAACTATCAATATTCACAGATGTCATGGTCATATATACCGAAAATCTGAAAAACTGTGAAAAAAAAATTACTAGAACTCATCAACAAATACAGTAAATTGGCAGGTTACAAAATCAATGAACAAAAATCCATCTCATCCTTATACACAAACTATACATAAAAAATTAAATCAAGAAAACCACACCATTTAAAATAGAAGTTAAAAACTGCCAAATATCCTAGAATATATTTAATAAAGGAAGCAAAAGACCTGTACAATAAAAACAACAAATCCTTCTTAAAACAAATAGAGGAAGATACAAAAAGATGGAAAGACATTCCATACTCATGGTTGGGAAGAATCAGCATCCTCAAAATGGTCATCTTTCCAAAAACGATATGGATATTTAATGTAATCCCCACTAAAATTCCACAGATTTATACTATGAAATAGAAGAAAAAAATCTTGAAAATGTATGGACAACAAATTCAAAATATAAAAGCAATTTTTACACAGACAATAAGCTACATTACAAAGTGATAGTGATCAAAACAGTGTGGTAATGAAATAATAACAGGCATACCAGTGGAACAGAACTGAATCACTAGAAACTGACCCACTCACTTATAGTTAACCTATGACAAAGGAGCCAAAAGCATACAATGAGAAAGGAAAATTTCTTCAATAAAGGGTGTTGGGATAAATAGACAGCCATGGCAAAAGAACAAAGATAGATCACTCTCTAATACTATTCACAAAATTAACTCAAAATGGACTAGAGACTTGGACATAAGATCAGAAACCACAATATTCTTGGAAGAAAACATGGCAAAGACATTCCATTATATCAGCCTATAAGAGGCCTTTGGGGACACAACTCCAACATCAAGGGAAACAAAAAGAAAAATAAACAACTGCGACTACAAAACCTAAAAGCTTTTTCACAGTAAAAGAAAACTTAACCGAAATAAAAGGCAACCTACTAAATGGGAGAAGATATTTGCACTTCGTATTTCTGAGAAGGGTTTAATATCTAAAATATACAGAGAACTCATAAAACTAATAACAAAAAATCCACTCAAAATATGGGAAGAGATATTGGAGAGACGTTTTCTGAAGATGATCTACAGATGGCCAACATGGAAAAGAAAAAATGTTCCTACTCGATGGCTATCAGGGAAATGCAAATTAAAACAACAGTGGGATACCACCTTACAACTCAGAGACAGGCTATTATCCAAAAGTCTAGAAACAAGAAATTTTGCCAACGATGTGGAGAAAAGGGAACACTTTTACACTGTTGGTGGAAGTGTAAATTGGTGCACACCCTACAGAAAACAGTTTGGATATCCCACAAAAAGTTGAAGTGAAAATTCCATATGATCCAGCCATCCTACTCCCGGTTATTTACCCAAAAGTTACAAAAAAAAAAAAAGAAAGCCATATTAACTGCAGCCCTTTTCACAATACCTAAGACCTGGAAACTACCTTATTGTCCAGCGTCAGATGAATGAACAAAGAAGATGTGCTACAACGGAATACTACACAGCCCTTAAAAGAGATGAAATCCTGTAATTTGATTCAACATGTATGGATCTAGAGGGGATTATTAGAAATGAAATAAGTTAAAAGAAAAATATAGATACCAGATAACCTCACTCATAGGTGGAACATGAATACACAAAACAAAGAAACAGATGAAATAAAAGCAACCTTTGGAAAATTACAACAGAACTGAGGTTACCTGTACGGAATTGAAAGGGGGTTAATGTGTGCAAATGATTGGTGGAGTCCAGTGGACAATGGTGACTTGGTAGAGGGCAGCGATTGTGGCATATATATTAGAAATGGGGAACCCATATATATGAGTTTATTTTAATGTTCAGAATAAGTTACTACAATAGAACAAGTGGGAAAAAAGATGGGTAGGATGGAGGGAAGCCAAAAGGCATGATGGATGGAGATGATGACTATGTTTATTATTTTGATTGTGGAAAGGTTTCCACAGGTGTATATGTGTCTGTGGAAATTTCTAAAACTAAGCACTTTGTGTACAGTTTTCTATATATTAGTTATACCATAATGAAAGGGTTTAAAAATTAAATGGATTACTAGGTCAATCACAGAGATTACAAAGGTTTTAAATAGGACAGAATAGAGTAAACGAGTAGTACAGATACTTCTAAACACTATTGTTAACCCTCCACACCTACTTTTCCAGGTCATGTTCTACACAAACTTGACCCCCCACTGCAACATCATTCACACTAATTGCTCTTTCACTTTTTCCAAAGGGTAAAACCATTCTCTTAACACATATTTTGGATCCCTAACTATATGCCAGAGTGGTTTGATCTTCCCAAGATATACATACATCCATAAGAAACTCTGAGAAGCAGGACAGAAGAGTGAATGCAGTTGCACTGCAGATCACCATATTTACCAGGCTGAAGATTTTGAAATATAAATCATGCCCAAACTAGGAAATGAACTAACTTCATTAGGGTTAGACAAATAATTCAACCATAGTAGGGAAAATGGAGCAATAGGATACTGGATGAGGAAAAACACGCCCTTTGTTAAGGATGATTAAGCCATGGGGCCCATCTTCCTGTTGTTATTGGTCAGTGCTACTGCAGAACAATCCTGCTTGACTGACCTCAGTCAAGAACAATCTTGGGCCTGGAAAGTGTTACTCTATGAATTGTCTCCTCAGAGATATCTACATGATGTCTCGAAAAAAATTTCTTGCCTGATAGATAATTCTGTGTTAATCCTTTAGCCAAAGACCATCGGAATACTTGTAGATGAATATCTTGGGTTTATTATTCACTATAAAAAGGGATAAAAGATATCAGTGTGAAACCATCAGATGTCTCAGAAAGTTCATGTCATACAGAATGTATTAATGGAATTTGTGCTTTGGTTGGGTGTTTCGCAAGAGTCCAGAAGAGTCACTTTGCTCCAGGTTGGTTGTTATCAAAGCAAGGGTAATACTATGACTAAGAATCACAACAAATCATAACGACAGAGAACGTACACAAGAAATGGACAAAAAGATGCAACTGGATTTTTTCAAGTAGAAGTCACTCAGTTTAGTCAAAACAAGATCATATTTTATCACTGATATGGTGACCTTGTTTCTTTCTGTGCTTACACAAATTAGGAAGTAGTCTTATTGCGTCTCAGAGTATCCTGAATGAGGTAGTATATTGTGAGATTGTTTATGTGTAAGAGCATAATCTACTGTGAGTATCATAGGAACTTATAAGAACTTTAAAGTCCAGTTGTGAATTTCAGATGAATAATAAGCATTGAGTTGGCATTCATCCCCCTCAAGTTTCTAATGTTCTTCAGTGGTCATATGATCAACACACTTAGTACAGTTAGAAATACTCCTATCAGTTGACTGATTAATCAAACAATCAGTTGATTTGTTAATATCTCACTCCACCTGTGGGAAACTGGAAGCAATAAAGAGTTATTATTTCAATTGCATAGAAAAGAAAAAATCAGAAATTAAGGCAGCCCCAAGGGAAGTGAATAACAAGCACAGACATATCTCTTGACACTGTACTTTTAGGCAACATAAAAGGATCCTCAAGGATAAGGGAAAACATGGCTTAATTCGTTGAACACTCCGCTTATAAGCCATCCATCCTTTAGCAAGCACAGTTAAGAATCCTTTTCACAACCATTTCTACCTCTTTTCTCTGGTTATTGACAACAGGACTATCTCTTCTTGCTAAGAAAATAAAGAAGAAGCTTCTGAGACACTTCAGTTTGGAATTCCCTTTGTTGATCCAGGTAATAAGGTTATGTAGCATTTAGCATCGTT
The DNA here is from genome assembly GCA_004363575.1 of Solenodon paradoxus. Lineage (NCBI taxonomy): Eukaryota > Metazoa > Chordata > Mammalia > Eulipotyphla > Solenodontidae > Solenodon > Solenodon paradoxus. Next base: position 69,288 of record RJWH01004621.1, read on the forward strand.
TAAAGAGCCTTTAACTATGAACTTTTAGACACTGCTGTCTTCGTATTTACTTCATCCATACATAGAAAGTGAACATTTCTTAAGCTGTTACTACTATGGTATTGGTCAAGATATGCTCAAAGACATTTATCACATTCAGTAATGTTTACAACAGCTCTCTAAAGAAAGCATAAGTATGCCCATGTTATAGTATAAAGACTGAGTGGTAACTTCCTATGACTAGTAAAGAAAGCTCTTTTTCTTAATCCAGTGCTTTTGCTCTTTTACACAATTGCCTACACCTATCCCATTCTGGAAAATTAATCATTTTCCAGAAACAAATTACCCGGTGTTACAAATTGGCAGCCTTCTCAATGAAACTGTACACTAGTTTAGGAGTTTGAATTTTCATAAGACAACCCACAATAGGTCCACAAAGGGATTTGCCAAGATTTGTGCTTCAAGGGGAAATGAAATATCAGGGAAATGTCTTCTTTACACTGTGTATGGCATAACTTAACCACTCAGACATAGTCTATCTAAAGCCTACCAAGGTTGACTACTTTAAGGAGTAAACCAAAAGTTTAACAAGATTGTTATTGTTCATTAGTCCATTCAAGCAGACTGAGTGCATAAAGACAGATAACTTAGTGCCGATATTCACAGCTGCACTTGCAGCCCAGGCAGGTTGAATTGACCAGATTGTTATTGTTGACAGCTCCTGATTAGAAGCTGGGAAACATAATATTTTCATTTGTACAGAGGAGCTAAGTAACAAAAGATGACAATGTCGTCTTGTTAAATAGATTTAGGCTGAGCATAAAATGGTGATAATGCACCACAATCACAATTGCTTTCACTACTTCCTGTTCCTAGGTCTTCCTGACACCAAATGGCTCGGAGGGAATGGTTTCACTCAAAAGCCTATTGTGAGCAGTTTCTCGTTTTTAAAGAGTTGGCTGCTGCTGTTCAGAAATGGAGGGTAGAAGGGTCAAAAAGAGGCATGGAGCTGTTAGGATGCCACTGCAGAAATCCAGGGAAGAAAGGATGATCTCTGAACTCGGGAAATGACAGTGAATACAGAGAGAAATGCAAGATGTGAGTCATATTTTAGAAACAGAAGAATCTATCCAATGAACTAGATGTGAGGGATAAGAGAAAGAGATGCAACATGAAAGCACACTAAACCAGGAAAAATTATTCTTGAACATTGTCATTCAACGTGCTGAAAATATATGGAGATGATAACACAGTGAACAGTATCTCAAAAAATAATCTCTTAAAAACTTCTTGTAAAACACCTTGATTTAAAATGCTCCACCACAAGTAGTAGTAAATTATTTTGACCTACTGAGAACTGAGTGGCTTTTCACAGTCTTATACTAAACCTGTAAGCCAAAATTAATTTATTAACTTTATGGAATTTAAAGTTCTTACGTGACCTTCACATGTCATAGTAACTTAATTTGAGTCACCCCTTCTATTCATTAACATTTAATGTTCTCTCATGGCGCCAACATTCATCACAGTCTCTGTCAAAGAACAGGGCATCTAGAAGAATGACTGCTTCAGAAAAGACCCCATTCTGAATATTTTCATCCTGAATGAGAAAAGTATAAAATAGTCAAATATACTTAAGATAGTTTATATGCGATTTAAGTTCACCTTTGGAAGATGAATATTTGGTATCTAAAACTTAACTTCAGTCCCTAGTCACACATCCCTGAAATCAGAGAGATAAATTAGTTGTATAAATTTATGTTAGAAGAACCAGACCCTATACCTCCCACAACTGAGACATTAATTAAAAGAACTGATGCAACACAAGTTAAGACATAGAAGAGTAAAACCTTGGGCGATTATATTGGCCACATTCTCCAATAGAGAACTAAATCAGACACAGAGAAATAAACTTTTATATACACATTTTATAAGTTCCAAGATATTAATGACTATGCTACTCCCATATCACAAATTCTCTTCAATTTTAAAAACAAAACAAAAATATACTATTTTCATGTATACTGACACCTTCCATTCACCCACCAAGATCTTGCTGTTTTTGAATATTCCAAATAGATCATTATCAATCTAAATGAATAACTATGCTAAATCTCAAAAATGACTCATGATTGATTCACTGGTTCTATAGTTGAAATAATGAAAAAGAGATATTTTTCATCTTCTTTATTCATTCTTTAAGACAAAGTCTGAGTGAAGAATTATTTAAAAAGGTGTTATTTTTAAGTTCAGAAATACATAAAGCCATGATGTAATTGTATAACCACTCAGTCGTTCTGCTTGAGGTGCACCCAAGCAGTCATTGGAAAAGAGAACAATAACATTAAAATTGTATCTTCTTTTCAGGGTTCCTGCTACATGACCTTAACATTAAATTAATAAGATAAAGTAATTTCTCAGGCAAACTGATTTCAATCCTATGACAAGGTTTCATTTGAAACTTGCACCTCAAAAGATACTCCTAGCGTGCCACTTATTCTCCTTTAGGAAAAAATAGGAGAACAATAAAAAAAAAAAATCTAGTTTGAATCATAAGGCTGATCACAAAACTCAAAGGTCCTCTAAGACAGATAATGAAATTCCCAAAAGTGGCTATAAATTACATCATCTTAGTGCTCTCCGAAACTAACTTGGGAACAGTTACACTCTCCTGAGAATGGAGGAGTTCTGATGTAACCACCGATTAGGGGCTAAAGAGGGAAAAGCACTGCCAGGAAATGAACTACTGAGTCTGATACAAATGGAATTAAAAAAAGAACAAATCTGCTGAAATGCAGTCTATACATCCTAAGGCTGGTAAACATAGAACTTAACATTAGGAAAGGCTGTTGGACAATCAGAGCTCTCTCATACTGCCAGAGTGAGAGAAAATTAGTGCAATAATTATGGAAAACTATGTCAATGAACTAAAATTGAAGAAAAACAACCATGTCATCCCGCCTGAAATACAATTCACATCATCATCTTTCCTTTTCCTGGATTTCTGTAGTGCATCCTAACAGAGCTCCATGCTTCTTTTAGACCCTCAATCCTCCTTTTCCAAACAGCAGGAGCATATTCTTTAAAAATGAAACACTGCTAACAATCGGGTTTTGAGGAAAACCATCTGCTCTACGAGCAGGTCAGTGTAGGAAATTCTATACAGCTGTTCTAGGAAACAGAAAGGTGTGAAAATGACTGTGGGTGATGTCACCATTTGCACTCATTCTAAATCTAATATATTTAACAAGACTGCATTGTTTCTCACCTTTTATCACTTAACTCCTCTGTACAAAAGAAACAGATACACATGAAACACACGCAAATGGGAACCAGGAGAAAGAGACTATGGTTTTATAGTATCATTATAGTCCTGATAGCCCCAAACTAGAAATAACAAAAGCTCATCTATCATAGAAGGTAGGTTTATTCATGGACTATAATAATATAGAATAGCAAAAATCAACAAACAGGCCATAACATGAAAATCTTACTGTTGAAAAAAATAAGGCATTCCAAAGTACACAAATAACATGACTTTATTTACATAAAACAAAAAAACTTGCAAAACTAAACACTTTAGAAAAGGAAATTTAGTCATTAAATTATAAGTAAAAGAGGGAAGTGATTAATTAAGGAATGAAAATGTGACAACTGGAGGGACACAGATGAAGATAACAGTGATTGGGATGGAGCAGAGTGAAGATTCTACAGTGAAAATGGTATTCTACTTCTTGACCTCATTGATAATTACTGTGGATTTTATTTATAAAGATATCAACCTATATATTTCTAGACAAAGCATATTTCCATCATTTTCACAATAAAGAAATATCTGTCTACCCACTGATATTCATCAATTTCTAGTATTTTACAGACCAATAAATAACCCAGGACAGTAATTCAGAACCAGATAAATATAGTATTATTATGCAAGTCTTAATGAATATGCCTGGATGATTTGTTAGATATTTGAGTCCCATCTGTCTATACACATCATTCAGCACTTGCTGGTACTTTCACAGCTCACAGACACATGAAAGTCTCCAGCAACACCTCCAGCACCATCTCCGGCTTCATCCTCCTGGGCTTCCCCTGCCCCCCAGAGGGACAGATCCTTCTCTTCCTGCTCTTCTCTACTGTCTACCTCCTGACCCTCATGGGCAATGGTTCTATCGTCTGCGCTGTGCGCTGGGATCAGAGACTCCACACCCCCATGTACATCCTGCTCGCCAACTTCTCTTTCCTGGAGATCTGGTATGTCACCTCCACTATCCCCAACATGTTGGCCAACTTCCTCTCTGACACCAAGGTCATCTCCTTCTCTGGATGCTTTCTGCAGTTTTACTTTTTCTTCTCTTTGGGTTCCACAGAATGCTTTTTCTTGGCTATCATGGCATTTGATCGATACCTTGCTATCTGTCGGCCTTTACACTATCCAACCACTATGACTAGACGCTTCTGCACCAATCTTGTGGCCAGCTGCTGGGCACTTGGATTCCTATGGTTCTTAGTTCCCATCATCATCATCTCCCAAATGTCGTTCTGTGGATCCAGGATCATTGACCATTTCCTCTGTGACCCTGGTCCTCTTTTAGCACTCACCTGTACCAGAGCCCCAGTAATAGAGCGGACTTGCTCTACCTTAAGTTCTCTACTTTTATTTATTCCCTTTCTCTTCATCATGGGGTCCTATGCTTTGGTTCTACAGGCTGTCTTAAAAGTCCCTTCAGCAGCTGGACGAAAAAAGGCGTTCTCCACCTGTGGGTCGCATCTGACTGTGGTTTCTCTCTTCTATGGCTCAGTGATGGTCATGTATGTGAGCCCTACATCTGAGCATGAAGCTGGAATGCAGAAGATAGTGACTTTGTTTTATTCTGTAGTGACTCCACTCATCAACCCTGTGATCTATAGTTTGAGGAACAAAGATATGAAAGATGCTATGAAGAAATTACTGTGAACATAAAATTAACAGCCTTGGTTTAAAAGATTTTGGGGGACAGTAATTACTTTTAAATTCTTGTATAAAAGGAAGACTGACATCATTCAGAAAATGGTTCATACTGTTTAAAAATTCTCTACATCATTTTGTTTTAGTCATTTCCTAAAATTTATGGTCTATAAGGAATCTCAAAGATAATTTCCAAATCACTAACTTTATAAATGATAGAAATGTAGATTGAAAACTGAGTTTTTTTGTTAGAGAAATAGAATGTTTTAAAATATCCTGCTATATGAGAAAATTTCTCCACAAAGTAGAAGAGGAAGCAGTTTTATTACTGAATAAGCATTAATACAAAGGAAGATGTGTATCACAGGCCATTTACTAAGAGAATGAAGACAGAAAGAATTTCATCCTTTAATATAACCAGGCAAATACAACCCATTACATACATGTTCTCAAGATAAAATAACTAGTCCTTAAAAAATACTTGATAGCACCATTTGTCATACATAGCTCATCCTAGATTCACTGGTATTTTAGATAACTATCTGTTTCACTAATTGGTTTCCTAGAAAGAAAAATTAAGTATATATATATAGGAAGTAGCTTTGTCACTTGGAATTATATCAACATTTGGCTCCTACTTTCCCACAGACTGGGTGAGGGGTACTATGTACTTTGATGAATTTTACATTATTTTAATTTTAGTTTATTCTGTTCTAGTCTTTACATTTTATAGAGACATCCCAGGTCCTTACAAAGACATTCCTGGATCATTAAGCTGGCAAGAGGTTTATGGATCTTTTAAAAAGATTTACATAAATTTCAAAGAAAATGAAAGTAATGAAACATTTAATACAGTAAATGCTCTTAAAAGAGGAGGAAAGAAAATCTCTTATTTCAATCAAAAAAATTGTCTTAAATTTTTTGTTTGCATTTTCCTTACAAACTACACAAGTTTATGATCCTAGGACAAAATCTAGTTTTCTATTACCATTTCAACAACAATAAACTGTATTTACTCTGCTAGTTGAGCTTATATTTCTGTTGTCCAGAATATGTGTCTTGGTAGCATCAGTTTTAGACAAAAGACTAATATCTCTAAGATATATATATATATTTATTTATATATAACTATATGTAACTATATATACTTATGTACAGAGCAATAAGAAAAGTAACACTGACACAATATAAAGGGTTCCAGGTATATGAAAAAATAACAGTAAAGTCTTTTAAATATAGTTAAAACATCCTATTTCATTCAGAATTAGAGAAATACAAGGAAGTCTATCATAAATAAACCTCTTTTTTCCCCAAATTGACAAAAATCAAAACTGGTACTGAAAAAAAATGCAGTCTCATCCTTTGCTAGAAGAGCATAAATTGCTAAAATCTATAGAAATCCATTCCCAATAACTATAAAAATTTAAGGGGCATTCCCTTTGATTTAGCAATTCTACTCCCAGATATTTATCTTTGTAGTACACTTACATATGAGAAAAATGTCACATGTACAAAAATATTGACTTGTATGTTTCTAATAGCATAAGATTGAATCAACCTGAATTATCATGAATTAAGCACTGATTAGAAAAGTATTACATAGTTATAGAATAGAATCCTATATAACTTAAAAATGTCTACGTAAAACTACTCTCAAATTTTATCATTATATGAAAAGTAACTTGAAATAAGAGTTATGTGTTGGGCTATCATTCATGTGAAAAAGATTATATAAAAATGTATATAATTATGTTCAGAATAATTTGTATTTCTTGAAGAAGAAAAAATATACAATTAACAGTGATTGCTTTCAGGAAAAAGAATTGGGTATCTGGAGTCATGAAGAGAAGATAATTTTCACTGTATATGTCTTGCAATTTTAAAATTCTATATTCGGTTGTTGAATTAAAATATTTAATATTAACACTAAAGAATGAAATTTAAAACTATTTCACTATAAAATTAGAACCAGGAAAAATATTTCATCATAATTCTTTGATTCTCTGATTGCTAATGGAAAATGAAAAAGAAGAAAACTGACAACATTTGTTGTTATCGCTCTAAAATTCTTTGTTTTCTTGAAACAAAGTAGTGTTCCCCTTCTGAGGACTGAAAGTATATGAACTATGAAAGCTAAAATGGGATTTTTTTTGTAATTGTTGTGTCTTCCTCCTTCATGTAACTTATTCATTAAAATAATTTAATGCATTAAATATGCAAGGTATGGAGCCAGAAGATGAATTGTAAACAGAAGTAAGACAGAATTCCTTGTCTTCTGGGACTCAGCAATCAATGATAAATGGAACAAGAGGGACTATAAGTCTAAAAAAATTATAAGTGGAAGAAAAGTATAGAAAAAAGTCAGGAGTATTAAAGGGTAATAAAAAATGGCAAAACCTGAAAATGCACATAATCATTTTATAACCACTCACAGATATCATTTGTTTACAAGTATACCATAGAACACATAATATAGTGTTCCTAGAATAGTTGTCCATAAGGAATTTATTTTCCATCATGATTCATAATTGGCCATATCTACTAATTTATTAATGAGCATTCTTAATCAATATAAACATTCCTCCAAAATGTAAAAGAATTCATGGCACAACAAACAAGTAGATTATAAAAGTAGACAGAAGTAAATAGCATAGTAATACTGTCATTTGAACACTGAAATATAAAAATCAATCTACAAAGTACATCAAATGTAATACTGCTATTTAAAATATTGCACTCATATTTTTTTTGAGTTAGAATCACATCAGCTGAAAGGTACTTTATGAATTGCTTTTATGAATTCAGTAGTTTTATATTCAACTCAAAGGAACATACTGCTATTTATTCTATTCAAGAAAGATTTCTTTAATATAATGGATCTTTTCATTCACAAAAAATACTAGGAAGTGTTTTTGGGAAATGTTTGATAATAACTCAGTGAATAAGTATAAGATAATATTATAATTAGAATAGGGTATCTATGAACAGAAAAATTTAAATTCAATTTTTAAAAATAATACAAAGAGGAAGTATACCAAAATATTTTAAATGACAATTTTTGTTTTTTCTAATTATTCCAATTGCATGCTTTGTTTTCAAATGATTCTACGATTAATACCATGTTGACAATAATCAGTGAGAAACAATGTGTGCTAGGTAGTATTCAAAGAAAAAGGAACCCTCATACAATGTTGGTGGAATGTAATCAATATAGAAGATAAAGTCCCTGTCTTGTGAAACTTCATGAAGCCATATGGAAAGCAACACAGGATTGCTTGAAAAAATGAAAATGGAAATTCCATATGTTCCCATTATCGCACTGAGGGTATTTACCAAAAAAAAAAACCACTAAGCTACAGATATAAATGCACCTCTGTGCTTTTTACATTATTTCAATAGCCAAGAACTGGAATCAACCTAAGTGACCTGATAACTGGATAAAGAAGGTATGATATGAGATTTATATGCACCCACAGTGGAATACTCCATAAGCTATTAAAAAAGATGAAATCCTGCCATTATAACAACATGGATGTACCTAGAAGGAAGTATGCTTAATGAGATAAGTCAAATGGAGAAACTCAAAGATCATATTATTTTACTCATTTATGGTATATAAAACCTAAAAAATAAATGAAGCAAATTTGAATAATAAACTTTCATTCTATAAAATCAAATAAGTAGTTACAAGAAGGGAAAGGGAACTGGGATGGACAAATAAGATAAAAAGGGGTGAATGACATAATGATAAAGGATATAATTGTACTAATGGTGATAAAAGTAATGGTTTACAGGAACATTGAATCATAATTATGCACACATTAAATCAATGTTATAAGTCAATATTCCTTCAATAAAATTTTTAAAAATACAGCAAAAGCTCTGAATGTGTTATGAATTCCCTCTAAAACAAAGGAACATGTGTCCAAGAAGACCAAGAGAGTGCAGAAGATGTTCCCTGCTTTCTCTCCAAAGAAACAATTAACAATTGTCCACTAAATGGACACCACGGAGGACATTTAACAGCATGGTGGTTACGGTGAAACAACCCGTGCATCTCAGAGACAAACGATGACTGCATTAGAAGTGATGCCAACAAGAGCCATTCATGGTGCTAAGAGAAGTTGAGATGTTCCACACATAAGATGACTCCAGTAAGGAGTGAAACAGAGAGAGAATGCTCCAAATTGCACTCTTCCTGCCTCCTCTCATGTGTAGCACCATGTTTGTGTACTCTGGCAATGAGTAATACAGATAGATAACCAAGATTCAGATCTTGATTCCAGTGAGAATGGTTATTTCTGGCGCTGCCCATGTGAACTAACCTCCTCTCTGGTCCCACATGCATCTTTCCCCAACCAGACACTTTTTCACCTAACTAATGAGCAACAGTTATTTACTACAGAAGCCTTAAAAGATCACTAAAATAAAGTCATACCAGCAGGAGCTGATAAAACGTAAGACAAGAAGCTAAGTTTTAAGTTTTAAGTTGCTACCCCAGATGTGAAAACAGAAAAAGAATATTTGGGATCATCTGATACGTCAAGGTATTATGATATCACAAGAGTCAGACAATGACACAAGTCTAGAAACCAAATCCAAAACTATGGAAGATTATATCTTTTCCATGGATAAAGACTTCAAATTAGCAATCATAAAAAGAATCAAATAAATACAGGAATTTTAAAAAAACATTAGAAGAGAGAAGAGGAATCAGTAAAGCAAATCAGAGATGTGGAGGAAATCAACAAAACAAAAAGCTCAAAAATAAAATTGATGAACAGAAAGCAAAAAATGAATTTTATAAGATATGAATAGAGATTCAACATGTGTAGAATTCGTTAAGTGAGTAAATAAGTAAATCATGCTTCAAATGAAAAATTAGAAGAAATAGGTTTAATAACAGAACATTTACCCCAAAACAACATATTATACTTTATTCTGAATACTCTCAAGGAATAACCATATGTTAAAAATCAAGTCTCAATAAATTAACAAACACTGAAATCATATCAAGTATCTTATCACATCAAAATGGCATGAAACTGGAAATTGATCAAAGAGGAATAGTTAAAATTTGTGCAGGATGAACAATAAGCTATTGACCATCTGTTAGGTTAATGAGGAAATCAAAGATTAAATTAAAATATATTTGGAGTCAAAAGACAATGAAGATACAACATACCAGTTTCTATGGAAGGCAGCAAAAGCAATACTGAGAGGAAAGTTTATAGGAATACAGGCCTAACTCAGGAAATAAAATGAATCATGAATGAAAAACCTAAGTCTAGCACATCCATGTGACTCAGGCAGTTGAGGTGCCAAAGACACAGACCATGTAAAGCCCCAGGACTCAGATTCAGACCCAGGTTCCAGGACCAGAGGAACAAGAGATATATACTTTTAAATAAATAAATAATAAAATAGAAATGTAAGCCAACATATAAAAGAACTTGAATAAAAGAAAAAAGTAAGCCAAGTGTCACTAGAATAAAAAATGTTAATGAGTGAAAATAAACAAAATAAAGATAAAAAGACATTCAAATGATAATGAAACCAAAAGCTATTTATTTGAAAATATTAACAAAGTTGACAAAAATTTGTCAGACTAAAAAAATGAGAAGACTACAAAAAGAAGTGAAAGAGAAGTTACAACATATACTAAAGAAATTCAAAGAATCATAAGAGATTATTATAACTATATAAACAGCAAATTGGATAATGTAGAAAATGGGGAAATTCTTAGAAACATACAATACCTAAATCAGAAATAAATAGAAAATTTGAAAAAAGCTAACATGAGTAAAGATATTGAAAAATCGAAAGCATCCCCAAAATCAAAAGTCCAGGCCCACTGGATTATTAGTAAAACTTTCAAAGAATTAATAACAATTCTTCTCAAACTTTTCCAAAATAATTGAAAAAGGCAAACTTCCAAATATATTATAAAAACAATATTACCATAAAAGAAAAATTAAATAGCACATCACCAAAAAAGCAATGTATAGACAAATATCCGTCATGAATAAAGATGCAGAAATCCTCAACAAAAAACTAGCAAACAAACTCAAGAACTTGTTCTAAGAATAATATACCATGATCATGCAGAATTTACTCCAGGAATGCAAGAATGGCTCAGCATACACACATCAATAAATGTGATATCCACATCAACAAGATAAAGGACAAAAATCATATGATCATCTTAACACAAGAAAATCACTGGACAAAAATTAACATATGTTTATGTTAATAACTCTCAAAAATAGATCTAGATGAGATGTATATCCATATAATAAAAGCAATATATGACAAACCAACAACAACCATCATTATCAATGTGAAAAACTGAAAGCTTTTCCTCTGAGATCATGGACAAAGATGAATGTCCATTCTCACCACTATTATTCAATTTATGGTAGAAGTCCTAGCCAATGCAATTAGACAACAAAAATATATAAAATGTAACCAAAGTGGAAAGAAGTAAAACTATCATTATTTGTAGATAACATTATAATAGAGAGGGAATTCGAAAACCTTCAGTAAAAAGCTGTTTGAAATAAAAAAAAAATATATAGTAGAGTGGGAGGCCACAAAGTTAATACACACAATCCTTTCAATTTCTATATACAGATTACATGCTAAAAGAGAAATCAGGAAAACAAACACATTTACAATTACATAAAATATAAAAAATGAGTACAAATTTCACTGAGGTAAAAGACTTCTAGCACTAAAAATTATAAGCCTGTTAAAAGTCATAGAAGACACAAAAAGTATACAAAGAAATTCCGTGTTCATGGACTAAAAGAATTAACATCATTATGATTATATTACCTAAAGCAATTCAACCCCAACAGCATTTTTCACAAAAATAGAACAAAAAAAATCATATAAAGTTTATATGTAAGTAGAATAAAACCCTGAATAGTCAAAACAATCCTGGAAATAAGAACAAAAATGGAAGTGAAATGTTTCTTGATATCAAATAAAAAACTTAAAAATAAAATCAGCATTGGTATTGGAATAAAAACAGATACACAGATCAATGAAACATAATTGAGAGTCCTAAAATAAAGCTATACAAATTTATGACAGTACTCTTAGCCAAGAGTATACAATGGAACAAGGAAAGTCTCTGGAAAACCCAGAATAGTCAAGCAGACATCCTAGAGTTAGACCATAACCAGAGAAAGGAACTGGGACAATGACATCCAGATCCTCTAATGTCCACAGATGAGACTTCTGGGGCAGTGTGGAGGCCCTTAATTTCCCAGTTTAGGAAAATACATGTAAAAGGAAGAAATACAGAGGGGATATGATGGTAAACCAGTGACTTCTGTGGCACTATACTAACATCACCTCTGAGAAATTGGAGCAAATATAACTGGGCTGTGGGGAATAATGAGAGAATCTAAAACAAATAAAGAAAGAAAGAAGATGCACTCCCTTATAGCTTGAGAGCTGGACACTCAGCAGAAACCATGTAAAACTCAAGGACCCTTAACCAGAGAAAAGGGTGGGGTGGGAGAAAAAAACATAAACAACTGATTAGTATTCTCCTTTCCTTCTACCTCTCTCTTCCTTATTTCTGCTCCTTAAAAAATGTCAAATGTTTTAAAAGGAAGTCAAAGAAAACACTGCTTAATTACTTTTCTTCTGTATAAACAGGTTAATCCCCCTAGGTTCTTCTTTCCAAGGGCTTAAACTCTCCCTCTCCCAGTCATCAGTGCAGTATGTTCTTATCTTACTTTTCAGAAGGTAAAATTATTCACTCAACAAAACTGCATGATCTCCATGTGTGCCTGAGTAACTGGATACTGCATTACACAAAGTATTGACAAAAATGATGAAAAGGTAACATAAAACAACCACATTAGTAACAATACTGATAGGTTAGGGTTGAAATTCGGGAGTCCTTGTAACCAACGTTGAATCATATGGTGTGGACAGAGAAACATAAAAGCTGTTAAAATAATTACATGAAATGAATACAGGTTCTTGATATGAATCCACAGCTGGAGACAGAGGGACTAAATCAAGTTATGCTAAAGCACCTGCACCTCCGATGGGGCTGAGAGAGGCTTAGAACCCAATCCCAGATGCCACTGCCTGAGCAGAACTGCAGAAGGACCTGCTCTGCCCTCTCCGTCCTGAGAAGAGTTCCTGAGAGGCAGCTGCTTCAGACTCACAGGGCCAGATCCCAGCTAAGAAAGGAAAGGATCTCTAAGGAAGCCAGGAGATTCTGGAAGAGACTGAATCCTGATGTTCCTGTACAACCCTATGTACCTCCAAGTCTCATCACACCTCAGGCATCTTCCTTCTAGATAAGCAGAGAAGACTGTCTCCAAAACCAAGAACTGACACCTGCTATCAGAGGTGAGGTGAATGGCCTCTAGCATCACAACAACCACACCCTGTGTTATTCTAATAGGCCCTCCTTTGAACACCTGGTAGTTGCTCTGATAAGGTTTGGAGAGTGATTACATTGTAGGTCATCCCATAGAAGTTTGGGACTAGTTAAGGCAGTATTTTCTATTCTATTGGGAAAACAAGCGAAGACATCAGGGTCTCCAGAGAAGTCAGACCCAGGGGAAGGGAAGAAAGAGTACAAAATAGTCTCCTGGTGCGATTCTGTTTCTAGAAGTGGTAATTGACCCTCATGTAGCAGGGGAAGAAAATTCATGCCCCAGAGGCTCTATTTATAATTCCTTCACCCTCCAGCAAACACTGAGAATCTTCACCTGGTTTCTGCAACTTCACTTCTTGATGGTTCTTGTAAAGAAGACTCTGTTCCTCTGCAGGAAGATCAGACTCTGTCAGAGAAAATCCAGGTTTGGATTCCCCTCTTGCCCATGGAAGTAGAGGATGTAATACTTAGAGGAGAAAGTAAACATACAGCCTCTAAATAAGATTCCCTTTTACTTTGCTTCAGTTGTCTATTATACAACTAACAATTCCTAAGCATCACTGTGTGTCAGGGCCTAAACAAGGCACATTCACATGTTCTTTCATTCAGAGTCCTCAACCGTTTAACATAATCATTATTTTATGGCTGAGGAAACTGGGAAGTAGTTCAAATAATTGACTTGAAAAGGTTTCTACAGTTAGTAAAGTTTGAGTGGTAATTCAAACCTTAGCATCCTTATTCTAAATCCCTCACTTTTCTATATATCCTAACCACATGTAATTTCTCATAAAGGGGAAAGTTGTTCGTATTTTCAAGGCCTTTGTAGAAATGGGCTTTGCAGAAAATGTCCTGTACAGACCAAGCAAGACAGATGGACAGTCTGTGAAAAGTCAACAGTGCTCCCGTACCATAGTTCTTCCTGAGCTACACTTGAGAAAAAGTTAAATATCAGAGGAAGGTCTTTTTCTCCTCCTATATTATAGCTAAGACCTGGTTTCAAACTTTCTAAGAAATAATTAAGGTCAGAGAATAGCTGGTTTGGTTTGGTTAATAACTCTGCCCCAGCATCCTATTAAACAGCTTTTCCATCTTTGTATCAATATTTACACTTCCTCTACCACAATATTTCTGTTGCTGATGTGGGAATCAACAACCCCTTTGGACAGATCCAGCTTAGCCTTGGTATAGGTAAACATGACTGCTATTCTAATAGAGAAGAACAAGGTAATAAAAGGTGAATAATAATGTGGTCTTGTTAGAAATGTCTCTTTCACCCTATTAATGTAGTTAGATAAAGCATGAAATGGTGAAGGCACACAGAGAATAAGTATTCACACCCTTCTTGTTATCTAGGGCAACTTTATATATTTTCAAAGTGGGCTAATTGTCCTGAGAGGGAGTTGGCCTGGCAATTTGGATTCATGTGTAAATGAGAAACTGTCTAAATGATCTTTTCTACTGAGAAATAAATATAACCAAAATATCAACTCTAGATTATAAAGTCTTGAATTAATGTGTACTTGAGGTATTTCCAGAATAGGGGCAAACATTTTATAATGAAATGTGATTTAAGCTCATATAATCCTACCCCCCTTTCATTTGATGGGAGAATGCTTATAGAAATTGGAAGACTCCTTTAGAACAACTAAGCAACTCTGTCGTGATAATGAATCTAGAAATTCCATCCTGCTCTCTCTCCTAATTCAGAATCCAGAGTTTGGGGACCATAATTACCTTTAGCATCAGAAAGAAAATCATCTGGATAATACATGTTCCACCATCCAGAACATTCAGTTCCCCATTGTCCCTCTGAATGGAATCCCTCTCAAGTCTAAGCCAATGCTCAGGAAGCTTCAAGTCATTTGTAGCCTATCTTACACACCACATTTGTCAAAATTTCATCTCACGACCTCTTTAAACTCAAATGAACTCACTGGTAAATATTATCATCTCTGTACCTTATCTATGTCCATAATAGTGCTGCCATCCATTTATTTAACAAATATTACAGGATACCTACTATCTCCCTCAGACTATGCTGGGCATTGAGATAAAAAGTGAACATGAAAAAGAGGAGAAAAGACCTGAGTCAGAAAAGTACAGAAGGGCAACAAATGCTGAAAATTATTAAAGAGTATAAAACTATGCTATTGACTGAATTATAAAGAAATCGAGAGATCCTCTAGAGAGAAAACTTTGTTAGAGTCATTTGTAACATGGTACTGTCTTGTTATTGCATCTTTAGAAGAAAACAATGAAAATCTCGGGAGAGAACAATCACTCCGAACTTGTGAGTGAATTCATTCTTCTTGGATTCCCTTGCACCTGGGAAATTCAGATCCTCCTCTTCTCCTTCTTCTCTGCCATCTATACCCTGACACTCATTGGAAATCTGTGCATCATGTGTGCGGTGTGGTGGGACCACCATCTCCACACCCCTATGTACGTCCTGCTGGCCAATTTTTCATTCCTGGAGATCTGGTATGTCACTTCTACTGTCCCCAATATGCTAGCCAACTTTCTCTCCGAGACCAACACAATCTCCTTCTCTGGCTGCTTCCTCCAGTTCTACTTCTTCTTCTCCATGGGCACCACTGAGACCTTGTCCTTGTCTGTCATGGCCTTTGACAGGTACCTTGCCATCTGCAGGCCCCTGCATTACCCCACCATCATGACAGTACACCGCTGCATTAGAATGGGAGCCTGCTGCTGGGTGTGTGGCTTCTCTTCTTTCCTCCTCCCAGTTTATCTCATTTCCCAGCTTCATTTTTGTGGTCCCAATACTATTGATCACTTTCTCTGTGACCCAGGACCCCTCATGAAGCTGTCCTGTGTGCCAGCTCCTGCTACTGAGATCACCTGTGCTATCTTTAACTCTGTCCTCATCTTCTCCACCTTCCTCTTCATTACCAGCTCCTACACACTGGTTATCAGAGCTGTGTTGAGGGTCCCTTCAGCAGAAGGCCGCAGGAAGGCCTTCTCCACATGTGGCTCCCACCTGGCCGTGGTGTCCCTGTTCTATGGCTCCATCATGGTGATGTATGTTAGCCCAACAGCAGACAATCCAGCAGGGATTCAGAAAATTGTGACTCTTTTTTATTCTGTGATGACTCCATTTTTCAATCCCTTGATATACAGCCTCCGGAATAAGGAAATGAAGGGAGCCTTAAGAAAACTGTCTAGGATTGTGAGATTTGGTCGAAGACAGCCTGGCGAGAACTAGAATCCATATCTGTAACACAGATATGGATACAAAATTATAGGATGTTAATGATCTTAAGGAAAATTGAGAGACAAATATATTTTCTATAATCCTTGGAATATTTTTTAAAGGTGCATTTCAATGAAGCAACTAGCAAATAAAACCTTCCTAGAACATGCATAAATTACTTTTACTAGGCTTTATTGCATTACTATTCCTGTGTATATTGCAAGAAAATAGGAAAATGGCAGGCATTCTCAGGCATTTTTGTAGGAAAAAAGTACTACAACCCAGCTGTCAAATAGTTTATTTCTGTCTTTTGCAGATTTAGGTACATTTCTCTCTACTTACTCCTGAATCCAGTTGCTACCTCTTTCTAATCAAGTAAATCAATGAGGCTTCTCCAACAAAATCCTAACAGAATTCACTCCTGCTTTGTGTGGGTTTAATAATCTAACTAAGGAGTGGGGTTCGGAGTCAGAGCAGGAATCTCGGTGCTGACCAAAAAAATCTCTTACCTTAATCCCAGTGGTGCCTTTGTCCTTCCTGCTTCATCTTCTCCCACCACCCACAATAACCAGAATCTTTTCCTTTCTTATTCAGAATAATTTTGTCCATATTTAAGACCTTTAGGATTTGAGATTCTTCCCTAATAGCCTTATTAAAATATTTCTTCTCAGAAAGCTTAATCCTTTATTTTACTATACAACATTCTACTTTATGTATAAAAACCATAGACAAAATTGGCAAAATTATCAACTTGTGATTAGTGGACAAGAAATACATATGTAGTATTATCATAAAATTCTATTAATACTTAAATGTTTCCAAATAAAACGTGTTTCTTTACTAGATATAACTAAAATTTTGTTTAACAGCTTATAACCATTGTCACTTTTTTCCAGCAAGCCTAATTCTTGAACAGGATCTTGTAAAATGAGTTACTTTTCATGTTGTTTTAGGTGCTTATGATTTGATATATTCCTTCTCTATATTAGTACCAATCAGAAGAACTAAATGTGAAAGAGTAAATGTACAAAAATAAAGTAGAAATGAAACTTGTAAACAAATTACCTGAAAATAACTTAATAAAGCAATAATAATTCACATTCTAAAATGTGCTTTTCTAACCCAGAAGTTTTAGAGTGAACATTACCCATACAGAGAAGATGGTATGTATCTGAGGATAGAATAAGATGGTATAGTCAATATCAGAAATGATTTTTTCTTATTAATTTTCACAGTGGCCTGAATCATCATAGTGCATCTTAGCAAATAAATCTTACTGAAAGGGCACAGTCACAGCTACTGGTAAAACTTTTCCAAGTTCCATAGAAGCACAGAGAGAACAGATTCCCTGGTCTATCTTCATTTTAACTATGCAAGGGAGATGAAGGGATTATGTAGGGATAGCATGACTTAGCTTAAAGCTTTGGTGCAGGGCTGAGGCTAGTCTATGAATTCCTTTGTATAAACCTTAAAAATTACCAAGCAGTCCTCCAGTTGCAAGTCTTGATCATTGTTTTTGCGCATCCCTTCCTCACGAGGAACGCCACACACATGAGGGTACATTTCAATGTCCTGGGCTCAGGTTGGGTGAGAGTCACCTCTTCCTCTCTTGGACAGGCCCTCTTATACCAGAGGCAACCTGCAGAGCCTTAAACAGAATCTTTGGGTAAGAAGGAATAAAAGTAAGCTACAACAGCCTTCCTCACAGTCTCTTATGAGAAGTATTGAATGGAAAGAAAGACAAGTACCTAACCCTCCAAGTCTCCTAAAAATGAGGACAGGATTAAAGCAAGGATTAAACCAATAATCATCAATTCTCCCTTGAATTGAAATTCATAAAATTGTTCTCCCCATACTTATTTTTCTGTCTGTTTTCCCCAAAACTAACAGATAAGTTGATGTAAATATTTTGGATAAGATAAAATAAAAACAGAAAGTTTATTAGTAGTATTTAAACCTCTTGCACACTGTGTAAATTTGCATAATTTCAAATTCAAATAATTTCAAAAGGTGATTAAAATCAATAAGAAACTAAAATGGAGGTCAGATGCAAAGCAAGTATAAAAGATAATAGAAAGAAAATATAATGAAGGGAAAATGTCATTCATAATAGGAACAAAAATGTAGTACATCTCTGAATAAATTCATAAACAGAAGTGAAGTATAATGAAGCAAACCTCAAATATTTAACTTGAAAGATAAAAAATTGAATAAATGATAGCATGTCATATTTCTAGATATAATCTACAAATATTATACATTTGTCCTTCCATTCCAAATAAATTTATAAATATAATGAAATAAAATAATGGTAATAATATCAAAATTGCTTATATAAATATTCAGTAATTGAAGATTAAATGTATTATCCACATCCAGATTATAGACTATCATACAGTCAGTAAAAATCATGTTTTGAAATATAGTCAATGACTTGGAGAAATGCTAGTACTATAATGTGATGTTTAATTTTTCTTATTCCAAAATACCCAATTGCTTCCAAATTTATTTTGTAAAAATATTTCTTAATACTAATTTTTTAATTAAATTAAATTTTAATATATTTTCGTTCATTACTCCTTGAAGGAAATGTATTTTTAAATGTCACCAATACAATCTTTTTATAAAATCACAAGTTATTTTGCTCTTGAATTTCATCCTGTGACACAATGTACCTGCCATTCTCTTTAAAATCTTAAGCACAAACTGAACTGCATCCCAACCTGGAACCAAATTTTACTTACGTCAATGTCATAGGAGTTCTTTGAGCCATGAGCTTAATAATGACAGAATACATACCATTCCTCCATCTTGCACACACCCAAAAGGTGCAGGAACTAATTTGTCATGATATAGTATTCAGATATGGTATTATGATATACTTTCTCTTTCCCACAATTTTATTACCCTCTTTTAACACTTTTCTTCACTCGTTTATTCATTTTTAATGGATCCATTCATCTCCCAAACATTTCCTGCATCCTATGTGCTAAGTGTTATGCTCAGGCTTGGGAAACTAACATACAAAATACTCACAGACCTTAGAGACTGAAAAGAAAGACCATGATGAATCTGTACACAAAACGTGACTAAGAGGGTGTGCTCCAGAGAAAACCTACATGAGGTTAAATCTCCATTCAGGACTTAACTAGCTGTTCTAGCTTCAGCAGATTACATAGACACCTGATGTCTCAAAATCATTTGTAACAAGAATTGAGCACAGAGTAAGTTTTTATTATGAGCTATCTACTATATAAAACAAGTAAATTACAGGGGTGCCATCACAAAATCTATGTGAATCCTAAAAAAGGGACACCAAGATCACTCTCCTGGGGAGGAGATGAGGCCTTGTTTGGGATGAGCTAAACTTTGAGACCTGAATGATGGGAAGGGGAAAACTAACATAAGAAACCACAAAATCTAAAAGGTACAAAAAAGAACATGAATGTTGGTTGTCTCAACAAATGAGAGATTTGTTTCACCACATTCTTTCAAAATATCCAGAAAAAAAAAATTTAATATCAAGTTGGAGTTACCATTGAGAAAAAGACTGTTTTCATACCTGCGAGCATGGCCTTTAATTCCAGGCTATCAGAGGTCAATTTCCAGCTCAGCCACTAGATAACTGGTATACAATAAAGTGTATTCATTTTCTATGTACCACTTTCCCCATCTGTAAAATGAGAACAATAATAATAGCTTAGCTTTGGGATTCAGGGGAATTAATAATTACAAGGCTTTGATTTTTAAAAGAAGATAAAACATATTTTGAGACTCTCATATGATTTATAAGACGAAGGATATACAAAAGACCAACAGAATTGACAACTTTTAACTAGACTGACTAAGAGAAAAGAGAAATATTCCAGTAACTAACATCAGAATTAAAGGGTAGATATTACTATCAATTTACAGAAGTAAAAATACTATGAGGACTATGAAAATTATAGACCAACAAACTGAATAACCTAAATAAAAAATTCCTAAAACCACACAAACTACCACACTGGCTCAAGAAAGATAAATAAATCTAGAGAGAAAATATATAAATCTTTACTTGATGCAACAAGTAAAGACACTGATTAAAAACAAAACTTTAACAAAGAAAATTACAAGACCACATGACTTCACTGGTGAACTATACCAAACATTTAAAGAAAAAATAACACCGACCTTTCTCAAGCTCTTCAAATAATTGAAGAGCAACGAATACTTCCAAACTCATTTTATGAAATTAATATTACCCTGATGTGAAAACAATAAAAGGACAATACAAGAAAATAAATTTACAAGTCAATATCCCTGATGAGCACAGATATAAAAATAATCAAATAGTAATAGAAAACTGAACTTAATAGCATATTGAAAGAATAATCTAAAATAATTAAGTAGGGTGTATATGAGGGGTGAAAGGATGATTCAACACTACAAATCAACACTTGAGATATGCCACTTTAAAAGAACATAAGATAAACATCATATAATCATCTCAAATAAATGCAGAAAAATAATTATCAAAATTCAAGTGCTTCTATGATGAAAACACTTTACTAAATAGGTATAAAAGAAACATACCTCTATGAAATAATGGATATATAAAATGAACCCTGTTACATCATATGAACCCAATCTACATCATACTCAATGATGAAGACCTGAAAACTATTCCTTTAAGATCACTAACAAAAATGCCACTCTCACCACTTCCAGTCAAAATAGTACTGGAAGTCCTTACCAGAGCAATTAGACAAATAAAAAAAATCTAAATCAGAAAGGGACTAAGTTAATTTATCTCTTTTTGCAGATGATATGACTTTATGTATAGAAAAACCTAAAGATTTTACCAAAACTTTAGAATAAACAAATTTAGTAGAGTTGTAGGACACAAAAAGTGCATACAAAATTCAGTTCTAATTCTATATACTAACAGCAAACTATCTTTTTAGATATTAATTTTAATTAATAAAACAATTCTACTTACAATAGCATTAAAAAATAAAATACTGAAGAATAAATTTTAACCAAGGAGAAAAAAGATCTGTACACAGAAAACTATAACACGATGATCAAAAATCTAAAGAAGACACAAATAAGTAGAAAAATCCTGTTCACAGATTGAAGAAGTAATATTGTAAAAATGTCCACATAACAATTTACAGATTCAATGCAATTCCAATGACATCTTTTCAAAACTATAAAATACAATCTTAAAATTCCTATGAAACCACAAATTGCCTCAAATACCCAAAACAATCTTAAAAACCAACAAAAAAAGGTGACCAAAATATAATACATTATGATTTTCAGCATGGTACTGGCATAAAAACAGATATATTAACCAATGAAACAGAACTGAGAGCCCAGAAATGAATCCAATTGTTTGTGATCAATTGATATTTGACAAAGTTGCCATGAAAACTCAAAACATTTTTGGGGAAGATATGGAGAAAGGGAAACCTCTGTACACTGGAATGGTAAGAATGAAAATTGGTATAGTAATTATATATAAAGTACTGATATTGCACAAAAAAATAGAACTACCATATAATCCAGCTATCCCATTTTTAGTACATATCAATTAAATAATTACCTTTAAGAAATAGCTGCATACCACTGTTCAATGCAGCATTATTCACAATAGTCAATATATTGAAAAATTAATTGATGGAAAGAATATTTGAATAAATATGTCATATGTATACACACAAAAGGGAATATTATCGGGCCATGAGAAAGAAGGAAAACCTACCATTTGCAATAGTGTGGATGACACTGGAGGACATTATGGTAAATGAAATGTCTTATAGAGAATAACAATATTGTATGATTTCATATATGTGTCTTATATGTGTATCTAAAATTAAGAATTCAAACTCATAAAATCAGAGAGTAGAACAGTGGTTCCCAGGGACCAAGTGTATAGGAGAAATGGAGAAATGTTGATCAAAGGGTACAAAGCTGAACTTACACAGTATGAATAGTTTAGGTATAGAATGTATAGATATGATGGTCATGCTTAATAATACTGTATTGAGGGTTCCAGTCAAGATGGTGACCTGGTGGTGCAAGATCCATGTCCCTCCCAAAGAACAACTAGGAATTCACCTATTCTCCAGAAAAAAACACTGAGTAAAAGCAAGTAGAGAGGCTATAAAGATACAGCAACAATCATGACCTTGAAAGGCAGGTGAAAACATCAGTGTTCAGAGCTACACCACAGATTGAGCCAAGGCAGAGGGGGTGGAGCTACAGGATGAACCAGGACTCCCAGAAGCTAAAAAAAGCAACAGAGAGCCCACCCAGTGGAATCAGGACACAGGAGAGTCTTGGTGCAGGGCAGAAGGAGGACCAGTGATCCAGTGATTTGAACAAGAGACCATGCAAGAAAATTACACTGGAAGCCACCATAACTGGAAGGCCAGCTATGAGAAACCCTCACCCACTCATACCATATTGTGCTGGAGCTGCAGGACCCACTCACTGGCAATACTGCCCCCAGTCTTAAAGGAAGAAGTCTCCAAAAGGGAGAAACCATTAAGGTTAGCCACTAGCACCACCATGTTGGTGGAGGTCAAACTGTAGCCTGATTGATGCTTGTGTTCAGAACTGGGACACTGGAGGAAGGCTCTGCACCACACACATAAACTCCAAACTCATATACTGAACTTTTGGGTCCCACCAGAGAGGCCACACAAGAACGTCAACAAATCCAGTCAGTGGTAACACCACAAAACTCAAGACATCCCAGTGTGCAAACAAAGATCCAGGCTTACTTGATGCACACTGATACTCTAAACAAGGTCATCATTCAGGGAAACCTAATCCATAGAAACGTAAACAAAATGCCAAAAAGAGCAAAGGCACAGAGAAAGACATGAAATAATGATATCAATCAAAAACCCAAGGGAAAATCTAAATACAACAGATGTGTGCAAACTAGTGAAGATGAATTTAGGGCAATAGTAATAAACGTACTCATGGAAATCAAGAAAACAATAGAGGTAGAAAAAGAGAACAACAAAAAAGAGAAAATAAACGAGGCAAGATATCAAAGAAATGAAGAATACTATACCTAAACTAAAGAACTCGATAAAGGGACTCAAGAATAGGATGGATGAAGCCTCCAATAGAATCTGAGAGCTACAAGATAGGGCAGAGGAATGCACTCAAGCAAACCAGCAAAGAGATAAAAGAATGGAAAGAAATGAAGACAGCATTTGAGATCTATGGAATAACATCAAAAGGAATAACATTCACATCACAGGGGTCCCAGAAAAAGAAACAAGAGAAAGAGGGCCAGAAACTGTATTTAAAGAAATTATAGCAAAGAATTTCCCTAAACTGAGGAATGAAGCAAGACTCCAGACCCTGAGATCTCAGAGTTCCAAATAAAAAGAAAACCAAAAAGACATACACCTAGATACATTATCATCAAAATGTCAAAAATACAAGTAAAGACTCATAAAAGCAGTTAGAGAAAAATAAGTCACATACAAATCAGTCCCCATAAGATTGTCAGCAGATTTCTCAACTAAAACACCATAGGCCAGAAGAGAATGGCATGATATACTCAAAGTGCTGAAAGAAAAGGATTTTCAACCTAATGCTAGCCCTGATAAATTATCATTCAGAATTGAAGGAATTATAAAAAGCTTTTCTGATAAGCAAAAGATAAAGGAATTATCACCACAAAACCATCTCTATAACAACTACTCTATAATGTATAAAGAAACCACACTTAAAAACAGTAAGACAGTAAATAATAAAATATGGGGAGGAAGAAAAGACTAAAAATAGGGATGGTTAGAACAACTGTAAGATTTACCTGCATTCAAATAAAAACAATATATAAACTTAGAACTCTTAATGCTCACTCAGGATAACTTCAAAATATATCTCCAGTGAAAAAGCACAGAAGAAAACAAAAAGGTAAACTCATCAAAATATAACTACACTCAACTCACCTAAGAAGAGAAAGAAAAGGAAAAAGTGACTCTGGAGAAACCATAGAAAACAAATTACAAAATAACAAGAAATAGATACGTATCAATAATCATCCTAACATTAATGGACTAAACTAACCAATCAAATGACACAGCATGGCCAACAATCCTACAGTCTAATGGCAACCAAAAAAAGCAGAATGACCATGCTTATACTATCAAAAAGCATAATGAAAGACAAAGATGGACATTATACGATGATTAAGGGATCATTCACCAAGAAGTCATTATGTTTATGAATATACATGCACCAAATGGAGCGTCAAAATATATTAAGTATTATTAGAACCGATGAGAGACACTGACAGCAACACAATAACAGTGGGAGACTTCAACACTCCACTTACAATAGACAGATCACCACGCAGAAAATTAACAAGGAAACAGTATCTTTAAAAGACCATTTGGAACAATTACGTCTAACAGACATATCCTGAACACTTCATCTAACATCTTATAGATTTCACTTTCTTTTCAAGTGTGCATGGAACACTCTAAAGGACAGACCATATGTTGGGAAACAAAAGATGATTCAACAAATTTACAAGAATTAAAGTGATATCAAGCATCTTTTCTGACCACGAAAGCTTAAAAATAGAAATCAATCACAAAAAGAAAATTAGAAAATCACCAAATAATTGGAGACTAAACAACATGCTTCTGAATGACTCTTGGGTAAAAGAGGAAATCAAAGAGGAACTTAAAAAATACTTAGAGGCAAACAAGAATGAAGACATGAGCTACCAGAATCTTTGGGATGCAGCAAAAACAGTACTAAGTGGGAAGTTCATTGCAATCCAGGCCCACCTCAAATAATAAGAAAAGTTGGAAATAAGCACTCAAACACTACATTTAAAACAATTGAGAAAGAAGAAAAATTAAAGCCAATAAAAAAGGAAATAATCAAAATTGGAGTAGAAATCAATGAAATAGAAAATAAAAGGATAATCCAGAAGATAAATGAAAAAAAATTGGGTTCTTTTAAAAAAATTAACAAAATTGACATGACATTGACTAGATGCACAAAGAAAGAGACAACTCATAACTAGAAAAAAAATGAAAGAGGGGGAATTACAACAGACACCCCAGAATTAAAAAACATTATAAGAGACTACTAACAACAGCTCTATGCCAATAAACTGGACAACCTCATGAACATGGACAGAGTTTTAGAAAAGTATGTCTACCAAGACTGAACAAAACAATCACAAGCAAGGAAATTTAAGAGGTAGCCAAAAGTCTCCCTAAAAATAAAAACACAGGACGAGATAGCTTTTCTAATTAATTTTACCAAACTTTCAGAAAAGAATTAACACGTATTTCGAACTCTCCCAAAATGTTGAAGAATAGGGACTACTCCAAAAATATTTTCTATTAGGCTAAATCACATTAATACCAAAAGCTGACAGAGACATCACCAAGGAAGAAAATTACAGACTAATATCTCTAATGAAAACAGATGCAAAAATTCTCAACAAAATATTGGCAAACCAAATCCAACAATGCATAAAAAAAATTATCCATAATGACTAAGTGGGATTTATTCCAGGATGCAAGAATGGTTCAACATACATAAATCTATTTTTGCTATATACCACATAAACAAAAGCAAAGAGAAAAAACACATAATTGTATCAATAGATATAGAGAAAAATTTTGACAAGATCCAATACCAATTTATGATAAAAATACTGCATAAAAGGGGCATAGAAGGTACATACCTTACCACAACAAAGGCCATATACAATAAACTTAAAGCCAACATTTCAGTTAATGAAAAAAAAAGCATTTCCTCTAAGATCAGGAAGGAGGTAAGTCTGCTCACTCTCACCACTACTATTTAACATCGTACTGGTGATCTTAACAAGAGCACTTAGGGAGAAAAATAAAAGATACCCAAATAAAAGGAGGTAACACTCTCATTATTTGCAGATGATATGATTATATATATTGAAAACCCAAAAACTCTGTCAAAAAAGTACTACAACTCATCAACAAATACAATAAAGTGGCAGGCTATAAAATCAATGCACAAAAATCTGTTGCATTCTCATATGCAAACAACACACTACAAGTAAACAAAATCAAGAAAACCACACTGTTTAAAACAGAAGTAAATGGAAACAAATATCTTGGAATATATTTTAAAAAGTAGTGGAAAGCTCTGTACAATGAAAACTACAAGTGATTTTTAAAAGAAATAGCAGAGGATACAAAGAGATGCAAAAACCTCCCCAGCTTATAGCTGGAAAGAGTCATCATCATTAAAATGGCCATCTTACTGAAAGCAATACAGAGATTTAATGCAATCCCCATCAAAATCCCACAGGCATATTTCCAGAAAATTGAACAAAAAAATCTTAAGATTTGTATGGAACAACAAAGACCCCAAATAGCCAAAGCATATGAGAAAAAGAATGAATATGGAGTGATTACACTCCCAAAATTGAGCTATACAAAGTGATAGTGATCAAAGCAGTATGGTACTAGAATGATAACACAGGCACAGACCAGTGAAGTAGACTGAGTCACCAGAAAGTGACTCACTCACATAGAGTCAGTTAATTTATGACAAAGTTAGCAAAAGTATACCATGGAGAAAGGAAAGTTTCTCAATAAATGGGCTTGGGACAACTGGACAGTCACATGTAATAGAATGAAGCTAGATCACTCTCTAAC
The DNA here is from genome assembly GCA_004363575.1 of Solenodon paradoxus. Lineage (NCBI taxonomy): Eukaryota > Metazoa > Chordata > Mammalia > Eulipotyphla > Solenodontidae > Solenodon > Solenodon paradoxus. The sequence goes on from RJWH01004621.1 coordinate 96,521, forward strand.
ACCATTCACAAAAATTATCTCAAAAGGGGATAGAGATGCTGACATAAGACCAGAAACCAGAAAATTCTTGGAAGACAACATAAGAAAGGCATTCCATGACATCAGACTCAAAGAAGCATTTTGTGACTCAACTCTAGCATCAAGGAAAACAAAAAGAAAAATAAACAACTGGGACTAAATCAAACTAAAAAGCTTCTTGACAGAAAAAGAAAGCATCACCAAAACAAAAAGACAACCTACTAACTGAGAGGAGATATTGGAATTTCATATTTCGAACAAGGGCTTAATATCTAAAATATACAAAGTACTCAAAAAACTCAATAACAGAGAAATAGGTAATCAATTAAAAAATGGGAAGAAGAGTTGGGTAGATGTTTTTCCAAAGAGATATACAGATGGCCAACAGGGACATGATAAGATGTTCCTTCTTGGTGGTTATTAGGGAAATTCAAAATCAAAAAAACAATGAGATATCATGCACCTGAGAGACTATTATCCAAAAGTCTGGAAAAAACAAATGCTGGTGAACAGTGGAGAAAAGGGAATACATTTATACTGTTGGTGGAAGTGCTAACTGGTGCAACACCTACAGAAAATAGTGTGAAGTTTCCTCAAAAAGTTGAATATGGCAATCACATATAATCCCACCATCCCACTTCTTGGTGTTTATCCAAAAGATAAAAAACTCTGGTTCCCACAGAGATTTATGAATCCCCATGTTTATTGAAGCTCTATTCACAGTAGCTAAGAACTGGAAATTACCTAAGTGCACAACATCAGATGAATGAATAGAGAAGATGTGGTACATAGATACAGTGGAATACTACACAACCCTTAGAAGAAATGGAATCCTGTCATTTGAACCAACATGGATGGATCTATAGGGGGATATGCTATGTGAAATAAGTCAAAAGAAGAAAGATACCAGATGACCTCACTCAGAGGTGGAACATGAATAGAAAAAACAAAGGAAGAGATGAAACAAAACCAATACTTGGACACTTGAAAAGAACTGAGGTTACCAATAGGGAATGAGATGAGAGGTGGGAGTGCAAGTGGTGGTGGAGCCCACTGGACAATGGTGAAGAACACTTGGTGATTTGGTGAAGGGTAAGGTGTGTTGACATATATCTGAGAAATGTGGAAACTGCACTTATGAGGAACCTATACATATGTGTTTATATCAATGTATAAAATCAAAGTTATTGCAAAAACTCAAATAGCTAATTTGTATTGAATCTAGAATAAAGCTGAAAGATTTCAGGTATATGAATCACATGCAAAATGTTGATAATGTGAAGAGATATATCAATTAGATAGAATTTTGTAATCATTCTATTAGATGAGATATATTAAATCATGTTGCATCACTCAAATATGCATTTTTTTCATATAAAATACAAAGGTATCACTTACGGTAGGAAAAAACCTACACTATTTTGTTTTTTAAAAAATATAAATAATACTCTTTAAAAATTATTTCAAAAAGGAACATAGCCAATAAATCAAGTCAATAAATACAGAAAAATGTATTCAATCATAATAGTTTTGAAGAAAATAAATGTTAAAAATTCATTAAGATACATACATATACATATTCTCCTATAGGGTATTTTCTTCAACCAAATGACATTAAAAATCTGACAAAAGGTGTAGAATGCTGGGAACTGTCATAACCTATTCACGAGAATATTCATTTGGGTAACCATTGTGAAATATCATTTGACATGTCCGTTAAAGTTAAACACATGCATTCCCCAGGATCTAGCAATTCCATATATAAACAACATAATTCTTGGAATTATACACCAAGAGCTATGCAGAATACCATTCATAATAGCCCAAAACTGAAAACATCCTAATTTGTCCCAATAATTTGTTCATTCAATGTGGTATATTAATTGAAAGGAATATCAAATAGATTTAAAATAAAAATAAACTACAATTATATACATTACAGATAAATTTCGCAAAGGTAATTATGAGCGAAAGATTCCAGACACAGGTGATTTCATTTATGTATATTTCAGAATTTAAAAATATGTATAGTACTAGAAACAAGGATGGCGATTACTGTGGAAAGGGGACAGGAGTAATTGGGAGGATCACATTGAGAATTCTGGGTTGCAGATAGTATTCTACTTCTTGCACCAAGGTGATGGTTAGATGACTGTGTGTACTTTTCATATTTCAGTGAGTTATATGATCAAAATGCATACACTTTAGGCATAATTTTTTAATAAGAACAACAAACTGTGAAGCCAGAGCATTTTGTCCTCTGCTCAAACAACTACAATGAATCTTGCTTACATTGAAAGCAAAAGTCTTTACAACATCTCAATGATTGCCCTTAGCCTGTTAGATCTGCTACCAATTCCTATTACTTTCCTCTTTGCTTACATTGCTATAGTCAAGCTGGCCTCCTTGCTGTTCCTCCAAACATTTTGCTTTCCTCTGTCTCTGATTCTGATGATTGTTTCTTTTGCTGGGAATTCAATGTCCCAAGCTATTCAAAAAGTTCTTTCTCTCATTTTAGAATACTGCTTCTCTGTGGTGATTTTCTTATTTTGTTATATTCAAAATTCTGACATGTAGATGACCAACAGACACATCAAAAAATGTTCTATATCATTCATCATTACAGAACTGGATAAATAAAAACCACAATGAGATTCTACTTTACACCAATGAGAATGGCTTATATCCGAAAGACTAGAAAGAGTATTAAAGAGGGTGTGGAGAAAAAGGAACTGAAAACTTCACTGTTAGTGGGAATGTAAGTGTAATCTCTCTGGAAAACATTATGGAGATTCCTCAAAAAAAAAAAATATATATAGATGGAACAACCATTTCATCCAGCAATCCCACTCCTAGGTATATACCCAGAAGATACAAAATTTCTAATCAGGAAATATATGCATGCCTGTGTTCATAGAAGCATATTTCACAGTAGCCAAGATATGGAAACAACCTAAATGATCATCAACACATGAGTGGATAAAGAAGCTAAAGAAGCTGTGGTATATATACTCAATGGAATTTTACACAATTACTAAAAGAAAAAAGTGCCCATTACAAAATTGGATGGAACTGGAGATCATGTTAAGTGAAACAGGTCAGAAAGAAAAAGAGAAATACAGGATAGTTTCACTCACATATGGAATATAATGAAAAGAAACAAACAGATAAACACCAACAAAAATCACAGGACACAATTTATGACTGACAGGAGATTGAGAGTGGGGAGGGAAGGAGAGAAGGAACAGGTGATTGGAAAGAACACTAGAAAGTTGGTGGTGGGTGTGGTGTGTAATACTCGTACACTGGGGAAAAAGTTCAACATCTTAAAATGAGTATGGCTTTATAAAAAATAATAGTAATTAAATTATTATATAAAAATCAAAATTGTAACTTTCCCTCCTCAATCCTTGCTCTACTTTTCTCCATATTATTTTCTAATATATTATATAATTACTTCAGACTATAGATATTGTAAAGGCAGAAGTTTTAGTTTTTCTACAATATTCTTGGAATCTGACATAAATATTGGCCCACAGTAAGGATTCAATAAATATTTCTCTAATATAACTGAATGCCAATTAACTTTCTTGAACTACTATTCTTTGTGATCTACATAAAACACAAAACTATTATGACAATTCCTCTTACTATAAATATTAATTATTCCCCCGGAGCCATCAACAATATGTGAATAATAAAGAAGGAAAAAATAAATATATATAATCTTTTTCTACATTTGTTCTATTCTTTGGGGAATATGAGCCATAGTGTTTGAGCAGAAATGAAAATTCAAGAACAATCTCTTTTGGACAAACAATATGAAATCGAGACAGGAAGAAAGACTAAAATTCCAAAAGACAATGATGCAAGGAAATATACTTATATAATGCCCACCTACAGGCTACATTTAGACAATACACATGTGCTTTTAACTTGGAAAAATGTCTTTTAGTGTTCATTCTTTGCAATTCATGAGATTATCCACTGGATCATTCATTTCCGTGGAAGTCCGTCACATGTCTTTTGATCCATGAAGTAATAGTTTATCTTTCCTCTCTGAACATCTCAACATTCATCCAAAGAGTGACTATAAACTATTTTAACAAATAACCACATACACACACATTTATACAAATATAGCTTAATAAGAAGCAATGTATTTCTGTTTCATTAGACTGAAACACTGGTTTAAAAAAATCTAAATATTTGAAATTTTTCTTGTTTCTTTGAGTTCTGGAGAATATTATTCACATACCCTTTTTAAAAATTAAAAGGGGATATTTACAAAGAGACTTAGGATTTCAAGTAAAGATATACATTAACTGATACATTACTGAAATGATTTTATTTGCTTGGTAAGTAGAAAGAACATAGGAGATCTTCCCAGTGGGATATCTTCTATCCAAAATCTGTATATTATTTCCAGTTTCATTGTATTAATGATCCCTTGTTGCATGTAAATTAATTCTTTTCTAGGTAACAAAAATATTCAGTATGTGTGAGTTATCTTGCTTTTATTTTTGTTTCACTTATAAACAGGCTTGATCCTAATCTGCAGCATTAGACAATTACTATTCCCAGGAAATATGGAGAAACAGAAGGCAAGTAACAATGATTACAAACAAATCCATTGTCCATGACCTTTACCATAGTAAAGTAAAGTAAATGAGATGGCTAAGAGTATTCCTGGGTAAGTAGAATGTGAGAATGCCTAAAATGACAAAAATCTGTTAAAATATAAACTATCATTCTAACAAGATGAGAGACATTTCCCATCCCACCAAAGACTTGTGGAACTAGTTTCTTTCTTTAAAAGTTTTTATCAGACTAAGCTTTAGACAATGTAGTGATTCATTAATATAGCTGGCTGGAATGACACTTCAACTTTACACAGTCCCATGGGCAATTAGAATCTACAGATAATAGTTCTTCCAAATTAGGTACCATCTCAACAGTCATACAAAAGAGTCGGCATCTGTATGGTCTGACCTACTAATCCTGATAGCTCTCCTAGACATAGAAATATATATATACACACATACATATATATATAGAATAGGCTTTATTTAATAAACATTTCTTATACAGAATGCCAAAAATATAAAAATTCAATAAAATTGTATTAAAGTTTACTGTTAGCCTCTAGATAATAAAACCATGGGCACAAGATCTGTCATAGCTGTAGCTGTTTCTCTACCACCTAAAAGGTTACTAGAAACAAAGAAGTTTATTAAGTAATTTTAATAAATTATTTTGCCAGATACAACAGGTCAGAGTAAGGTCTTGAAGAAACAGAAGAATACAGTTTTGTTTCAATATTCACTCTCTCGGGTGAAAGCAACCAGAAAAAAAAAAGTGAGAAGTTCCATGTTTCAGATTTGCCCTATTGATAAAAACAACAGGTTGGAGCATCACAGTAAGATATAAAAAGATACTAAAGGTCTGTCTAAGAGAGAGGAAAAAGGAACATTTGTAGTAGAGCTGTGAGTAATGAATATGCAAAAACTAACAAAACATTAAATTATATATCATTCCATTTTTGCAGCCAACCTGACCATGGGTATCAAGTATAGCACATTGAACTCGAGCTGCAGTCACCCAGACCAGTTCTCCTTAAAACCAATTGCATAATTGGCATATGAGTTCATATATGACATGGAAAGATATTAAAATGTTTAACCAGTGTCATGTAGATGCCAAAGTATGAGTCTGTTTTGCAGTGCATGGTGCATCTAGTTGCGTAAAACAAGGAAGTATTTTTTCATAACAAATGGTGGTATAGAAACATGAAGTAGTTTTAAAAATCACATCTTGTGGTAAAAGAGGTATGTTTTATTATTACTTTAAAACACAGTAAGTCACACATGCAGAGAGAATATAAAGAGCATATTTTACACAAAAAAGACAATCTTTTAAAGTATGGAATCTAAGAGAGGATAAATGTGCTATAAACATTTCAAATACCAAACTTTGCTCATTCTACTTCTCTGTTACTTATTGTGACTCATTACATTTTCTAGTAATCTTCCAACCTACCTTCTCTACTTCAATCACTCTGACCTTGCTCTATTAATTCACTTAAAGATCTTTTTCTCCAGACCATGGATGGTACTTGCTGTTTTCCCTACTAGAAATTTCCACCTGTTCTCCCCAAGAATGTCTTATCATAATTCAAGTTTCTTCACAGAAAGATTCTGCTTGACTTTAGATAAGACAGTCACTCTTTACACTCTATTACTTGGTCTCCATTTGTCTGCATAGCCTTTATCAGTGATCCAAAATAACACTACTTACCTGTTCAGGCACTTGTTAGAGTCTACCTCCTCCAACAGAATGTAAATCCAATGAGGCAGGACTTTGTGACTGGGCATATTAGGAATTCAAAGTTAAAGTTCAGCAAATGATTAACTTATTAGATTTTCAATTCTAATGTGTTTTAAGTGAGAAGAAAATTAGGGTGATAGTCAATATCTCAAAATATCTTTTTCATAATACTCTAAAGTGTTTTTTTAATATAAGTATTTTGACAAAATACATATTTTAAAATCTGGAAATGTATAAACCTAAATCTAATATTAATTGTATTCAAGATTATATTTTTATTCTTTATTAAATAATAATTCTTGTCTAATATTTCAATTAAAACTTATGACATTAAAAAAACATTGCAAGTAAGCTAGATGAACTGATTACTAACATGTATCTTGTCATGGTACCACATTAAGATAGTCTTAAAATATCTTGATTTCATCTTTTATTATATCTGCTCTAAATCATGAATCAGCTATTCACAGTAATGTTCAAGGAACTTCAAATACATGGAAATATAGTGTAGATAGAGCAGGCAAATGGATGAAAGAGTAGAATAATTGTATACAGGGAATTTCTAAGAATCAAAATTTTTGCATTCCTGGCATCTAGTATTATAATTTTAGCAAGATAAAAATTTGTTCCCAATCCTAGTTGGTCCTCTTTTCTATTATTGTGACTTACAAAAACAATGTAAATTCAGGGACTGAGTCACAAAAGTCAGATTTTTTTCTGCTACTTCAGTAAATAAAAGAAAAAGAAATGTGGTGTGTTTAGGAATAACCAGCAAATGCCACTAAAGTGAAATAACCAATGTCATCTCCTTATCTTACAAATAAATATGTCCAACAGAGAAGCCATCAGATCCATTGGTCACTTTATTCTTGTGGGTTTTCCCTCAAGTCAAGATATGTAGCTCCTCTACTTGGGGCTCTTCACGGTGACCTACACCCTGACCCTGGTGGGGAATGCAGCCATCGCCTGTGCTGTGCTGTGGGACCAGCGCCTTCACATTCTCATGTACATATTCTTGGGGAATTTCTCTTTCCTGGAAATATGCTATGTTACCACAACCATCCCTAACATGTTGGCCAACTTCCTGTCCTCAAGCAAGTCTATCTCCTTTATGAGTTGCTTTGTACAGATCTACTTCTTCTTTTTCAGGTGTAATGAGGGCTTCTACCTTTTGCATCATGGCCTTTGACAGGTTGTCATCTACCAACTTTTGCATTATCCACGTATCACGACTAAACAGTTGTGCAATGGCCTCATCATCATTTTCATGGCAGTGTTATTTACAATAGCAAAGACATGGAAACAACCTAAGTATACAGCAATGCATGAGTAGATAAAGAAAAAATTTGAGATACACATACACACACACACACACACACACACACCACAATGGAATAAAATTCAATCATAAGTCATAAAAAACAAGGAAATCTTGCCATGTGCAACAACATCATGGTTTAACATTAAGAATATTATGCTATGCAAAATAAGTCAAAGATTGTATGATATCTCTTACACATGGACTTAAAAAAATTAGGTGAGATCATAGATTATTAAGCATAGTGTAGTAATCATTTGACAATATATATTACTTGTAAAATACACCCTTATGTTTTACATCTTAAACTATAAAACATTATATGTTAAATTATACCTAAATGAAACTGAAAAAAATATTACAATTACATGGGAGTGTTTGACAAATCTCTTTTCTGGGGAGAAAAGAAACAGTATTATGCAACATCAAAAGTGTTCCTCGTTCTGCTGTTAATGTTTTAGTTCAAGTTCTGTCAAGGCACCATCTACCACATGAGAACGAACAAAATCTTGCTTTCTAACCATAATACTGGCAGAGACAATGTCAACAAAATTCTTTATCGTACTGTAAACACCAAAATTTTCTATGAATAGGGGCTTCTGAAAAAATAGAATACTATACATAAGATATTATTTTGCATGATTATATAAATGCTGCTCCATTTAAAAGATAAAAATAAGTCACCTTCAAGAAATAATGCTGAGATAAAGAGCAAGTTCAGGTAATAATAAAATTATTGGTTCCCTGAATAACAGTAAAAAGTAATTATTAAAAGTCACCTCATTTTTGGATGACTCCAAAGCAATATGAAATATCTGATATTAACTCTCTGATCTAAGTGCATAAATACCCATGAACATATATACACATGTGCTCATACAGAAATGAAACCTAATGGGTACAAATTATTGAGTCATCTCTCTCAGCAACATCTTACTTGAAAGAAATAAGACAATTTCAACAACCATGTCAAATGTTATGACCATCTTCTGAACACAGTTGAAATAACTAACGGGGTATATAAGGAGGCAAACTCAAGAACAGTGTCATTTTACTGTATGCCACATGGACTCTACTGCTGCGAACAGTCATCCTGGAAAGGTGTTTACTTCAGTATCACACTAGAAGCACAGAGTTGACCCAGGAGAAGACTTTTGATGGCAACGAATTTTCTTAAAAAACTGTAATCTTTTCAAGTCATTGCCTGAGTCAGGTAGAAAATAAGAATAGTAACGTCAAAATACTGATATACACATGCAAGAAAGTTCAAAACCTATAGAATCAAAATGAATAGCATTGAAAAAAAATGAGTAAGATTTTTTTTTTAAAAGATGTTCCAGCAAAGCCAATATTGCTGCAGTGATTGCACCATCATAGAAGCAGCCTGGTACAGAACAAACAGTTACTGAAAGAATAGCATGCAATCTGATCACCACTAAAGAAACTGGGTCCCATAGGCCAATCCATGGGTTCCTGAGGGAAGGGAACATTTGGGAGAGTTTGACAATCTCCCCTCATGAATTCCCACTACTGGAATTCATGGGAGACAATGTCCCATGGAAAAACAAGCAATAGGTTTCAGAGCAACCATTGATAAATCAACATTGTGCAGCAAGGAAGCCAGATCGACGCCAAACAAAATAGGATGCCTAGAAATGCAAACCCCCTCTCTGGGCTGCTGGATGCCATGCCCTCCCTCCTGCCTGCCCTTGGCTTCAGTGAAAACAGAAGATTACAAGTCAGACCTGGCAGTTCCACGAAGAGAAGGGTTCAGACAGACACCAGTGTAGGAGAGCTCTTCCCTGTGCCTATTAGAAACACATTCTTTCGTGTGACTGTAGATGCAAGGCATCCGAACTTATATGAATGAAAGTAGGGTGAGTCATCGTTACAACTAAGAGGGCTGGAATTTAGGGAAGTGAGAGTGATGCGGATGAGGAAGGAGCATCAATAGTCGATAAATTCTTTGTTTATGAACCAGGAATTCTACCCAGTCAGAACCAGGTCTTTGTGGAAACAGGGATATTGGCAGTGTGACATCACAAATGACAGACATAATAGCGATGAGGACAGAGCTGAAATAAACTTCAACTCTCCTCATTTTCACTTGTGTATGACTCTGCCTTAGAGGAGGACCAGCCGCTGCAGGAGGGAGAACAAGATGATGACTGAGGACTCCAGACTGGTAAGTCCCCTCACACATGGTTTACACATCAGTCACCAATATTTTTCTGTGTTTCTTCCTTTCTTTGTTTCTTTGACCTCTGGGGCACTCACAATTATTTTTACAAGTGAAGTATTCACAACTTTGTCATGCTAAGGCTGATCTGTATATAAACAAAGTAAGTCTTACAGTGAAATCTGAGATGAAAATTTCTGCATTCAGTATCAAATGTGTAAGAATTTTGGTGTTGTTATTCCCCATGATCTCCACCGCCAACCACAAACTCAAACAAGGGTCTTTGGGCTTTATGTGGTCTGTATGGTCTGTACCTTAGACTCCTCAGCCCACTGAGCTTCAAGAGTAAAACGATAAGTTAGTTTGATGCTATGTATCCCTG
>RJWH01004622.1:0-101174 GCA_004363575.1 Solenodon paradoxus
CCATCTTCCATTATCTTATCCTCATCACCTCATCCTTCTTTTTCCCTCTGTAATGAACCCTGACCTGGGTCCAACCTCAAGACATGGTTTAGGGTTTCTGCCTATACTTGTGTACCCTAAATTGAAACTCTATGCTATTCCTGAATAAAGGCATTTTGGCCTGTCTGATAACCTTGCTGTTCTCTTATTGAAGGTTAACACTAAGCATGACATGCCTCCAAGTAATTAATATCACAGGCTTAGAGTTCAACTCCAAAGCATTCTTGGCTATTTTGATGACATAAACCTTGGCAATTACTAACTATGATTTACACACAGTTGCAGTTGAAGATCCTTCTAAAATAATAAATTTTGAGTGGGGATCTGTTTTAAAAAATTGGCTTCAGAAAAAGATTAAGAATAGAAGCAAACTACTAAGTATATCTCATTTCCAAAATGTATATAAATACATCAAGTCTACTTTTTGGTTTCTTGTCAAAGCCAGTGTGTAAAGCAGATAATTTATGGAGAGTTACACCCTTCCATGTGGGTAAATGAGAACTCAAATGCTTAGGAAGAGGCATGTGCTATTTTTAAAACGAACTGACTAGGGCTTCACTTGCTGTTTCCAAAGGTATTGAATTATTTCACTCATCTTCTTCCTTCCTCCCTCACTGACAAACTTTGTCACTAGACAAAAGGTACTAAAAATGAAACAGAAGTAAATTCTATGTCCACAAGCCTAACAAAAGAAGGGTTGCCTGAATGGTTTTGTAAGCCTATTTTTAAATGTCTGATGGTTGTCTGTCTTCAGTCTGACAATGATCTGTTGCCTTTATGCCCAAGCCAAGAAAAGAAGAGTTTCATCTTAAGATCCCATTGCACAGGTCTTCATGTCTGATGCTTCTACAATTCCAGGTGGTCTAATCTTTACATCCCACGTTTTAGGACCAGTGGACCCCTTCCCCTGGCACTCTCAAGGGGTTTCCTCAAAAAGTCTGGCAAATGAGGGGACATTGCAAGTCACGGAATTTTTAGCCTCTGTGTTCATAATTGAGGGACTGAAATTGGTGGACTAGCATTCCACTGTGACCAAATAATTCAGCAAGGCACACTGAAGATCAAATGCATTATTGAATGTTAGTCATTCCTAAGGTTATTAGAGAACATGTAATTCTCAGTGAAACCCCTACCTCTCCGGAAGTGAATGCTTGTGAGTTTCCACTGTGAGTGAGTATGGTGGACGTCTTGTATAATTGTCTATGTAGTCAGCCTCCCTTCTCTTTGTGGAATGTTCGAGAAGGTCAGGTGGAATGCACGAGCCCCTCATTCATCTGATGTGCTGGGAATCCAGGAGGAGACTGCGAAGCAAGTCTGTGTTCACCTGAGATCACGTGTCCATGGAGAGAGAAGACATGAAACTGGTGAAGAGAGGGACATCATGGGCTGCCTTCCCTTGGAGAGGAATGACTCCATTCTCTCTAATGCACTAGCCACTGAGTTATCGGCACCGAAGAGAGAATGGGTCTCCATTTTGAAATGCTATTTGGGGAAATAAAGTGTTTGTGCACAAGGCGGTCAGACAGGAGAGCAAGGCCACACAGAACTCTGCTTTCTATGGGCCCAGCCTCCTTCCTGGCAGCTCCCAGCTCTGCCCTGTCGAGTAGGTGTGTGGCTTCTCATCCCACCCAGTCCTGACCCTCAAACAGAGCATATGACCAAGTTAGACCAATCAGAATCTGCTTCCCCAGATCTCGAATCTCCACCACAGTTACCTGGGGGCAGAGGGAGGCCGCAGCCGAGGACTCCCAGAGCAAAATTTGAACACCCATAAACTCTTGTTGCTGAAGCCTCTGGAACTGGAAGAGCCCTGGGTCTCTTACTTCTCAAGCCCCAAAGCTCAGCATTTCCACTGATTCTGAGCGACCCAGGACGCTTCAGAAGACTTCGTGATGCAAGCGTCTCTCTGGGCGATGCTCAAGGCAGTTATTTCTCAATGACCTTCTAGCCACCAGGCACTCTGCCAAGTTTGTTCAAATATTTGAAATCTCACTTTCTCCTCACCATTGTGTAAAGGACTGGGGACTTCTATGGGCCCTGGCAGATGCTGTCATTGCATCTCTCGCATCTCAGGGACACGCCGGAGGTTCTAGCTGCTGGCTCTCGCCTCGGTTTGCGGTGTTGGGTAAAAATGCCCCGAAGCTCTCTGGCCTGCAGTGGACCCACGCGGGCGTGTGTTCTGCCTGCTCTCTCGGTCCTTCCCACGGTTTGAGAATTTCCCACCCATCGTGCTGGATGGCTCCGTGAAACATCTCTGCCGACTGTCCCCCGCCTCTTCCTCACTCCCCACATCAAACGTTTTCTTCCAGTCCTGGGCTCTGGCTCTGCTCTGGGGAGAAACCAGATGAAGCCGGGGCAGCTGGGATGTTGAGTCGACGTGGAGGCTTAGCTGAGACTCTGGTGGGTCTGGGGCGCTGAAGGCAAACGCACCCATTTTGTAGGTGAGGACCCCAGACAGAGGACACAGGGATCGCCTGGCTAAAGACAGCACATGGCAGGAGGCAGCCCTGCCTGACAGCTTGTCCATTGCACAGACTAGGGCTTCTTGGAGCAATTGTCACTTGGGGTGACAGTCCTTTGCTCTGGGGGCCAGTTGGGGCTGTCCTGTGCGATGCGGAGTGTTGAGCAGGACTTGTGTTCCCATGCACGAGATGCCAACAGCATGCCGCCCAGAGTGACAACCAAAAACACCTCCAAAAATTGCCAGAGGTCCCACAGACAGCACCTGAGTCACCGGGGCGCGCCCCTCTTCTTTTTCCAATGAAATTGATGTCTATATTTCAAAGGACATCACAGACACTGCATGCCACAGAGGATGGCCTCTGTTCTACTGGACCAGTTTCTAGATCTTTCTGTGGTGATTCTGTTTCATGTTGTGAGGAGCGTGTGTGCACGTATGAATGACAGAGAGAGAGAGAGAGAGAGAGAGAGAGAGAGAGAGAGAGAGAGAGAGAGCGCACTCTAGCAAAGTAACGTGTCTGAACACTGGTGGGTAATGCTACCCTAAATAACTCGGCCTCCCACTGGCTGGCTTTTGTTCATAAAATGCTAATCCTTCAGGTGCAGATCTATATAAAACACTGCAGATTAAAGAGTGTGCAGAAATCTCAAATCTCTTCTGCTTCATAAGGTAAAGATCTGTTTAAACTAACTGTTTGACGTTATTTCGCGTGTCCTAACTCAGCCATTTAGAGCACTTCCCAATTGCTTACTAAATGCTAACTTGCTTCAGACGGTCCGTGGCACTAATCACCGGCAGGTGATGGTAGTTATTTCTCAGTTGCTCTTCAGGGCACAGTTGTCTCTGGAAAAAGGATAATTTCTCCTGTCCATTCTCGTGATGGCCAGGGAGGCGTTTCCTTTCACAAGGAGAGGTACCCCCTGGCCGGTCACTGAAGAGAGTTCTTTTCTCACCCGCCAAAGAGAGCCTCCCCTCCCTGGGCAGAGGCCACGCTGACGGGCAGGTGTCCTGCACACAGTGTGGTCTTGTCATGACAGTTGATGGCAGTTCACACTGCAGTGTGGGAGGCTCTGTCCCACTTAGCTCTCCTAATTCCTCCGCGATGCGCTGGGGATCACCCTGGGCTGTTTGCCACAAAGAAGGCACAAGGCAGAGCTAAGATGCCACCAAGGCTGCACTGAGGCTGCTCTTGGTCCTCAGAAGCCACTGGCCTGTTAGTGTGGGGGGCTTCCTGGACCTGTGAGAAATCTGGGAGGAAGGGGCAAGGAGGCACCTGCAGGAGGCACCCTTTGCCGGGGAGCAGGGGCAGGCAGAGCCCTCTGGCCCGTCTGTGAGTTGCAGGGTTGGCCGAGGTCTGTCAATAGGGGTCTAGAGCCTGTGGCAGGGCTAATGCATCGCCCAGCCACTTCCTTTGTTCCAAAGCCCATTGCATATTCATGGCGCAACGCGCCACCAGTGTGGGATGCCGCCCTTTCCCGTGTCTGTCAGTCTGTCAGCTCCCACTGGTCGGGTGAGCTCGCTGGTGGCACGGGTGCATGCCGCTGTCCCCAGTGGCTGGAACAAAATGACAGGGTAACTCTGGTGCGTGGAGAAGACATTTAGGATGGCCAGCCAGGTGCAGAGACTAGAAAGTGTCACATGACAGCTAAGACTGGTAGTGACTTCAGGGCAAAGGAACCGAGTGTCTTACCTGGTGCCATGGCCCTGTCTTCTGCAGCTGGCTCTCCTGGCTTGGACCCAGGTGCTGCCCCTGCCGGCTGTGTGCTCTTGGGTGGGCTGCCCTGGGATCCATCTGGGCCTGAACTGCTCTCCCCTGGGAGGGACATAATCTCTGCATCCAGCTTGCAGGGTCAGTTAGGACACTGAGCCTACAACGGCTCCGGAACCCAGGATGGTCAGCCCTGCAGTCATGCCAGGTAGCACCGGGCCACCATCCCAAAGGCAAGGTCTCCCTTTCTGAATCAAGTGCAATTTCCAAGCTCCCCTAAGCGTGGTGGTTGGCACTCTCTTCTGCAGCGCGAGGAGGAGGCAGATATTATTATCCTATTTGCCAACAAGGAAAGGGCGCGGAGGGGATTGAGTTGCCAAGCCAGGGAGAGGGAGCCAAGGCAGTCGCCCCAGCCCAGCCCCAGCGCTTTCTACAATCTTGCAAGAAAGCCTCCAACAAAGGCAGCAGCCCTGCGTTTGCTCCAAATCCTGGCTTCTCCTGCACGAGGTCATCAACCCCACAAGCCGCAAGGCAGCCCCGAAGCATATGTATGGCTGGGCAGAGTCTCTTGATTATGACCCAGCTCCAAGAGTGATCAGAAATCCATGTGAGAGTCCAGCAATGGAGAGCCTGTCCCCAGGCTCCGATTGCTCTGCTTCTGCATTTCTTTGAGCACAGAACACGTTCTGGAACGTGGAACCGGGCGTCTCTGTGTTATCAAACCCGGCGGCAGCTCTCTGGCTGCCTGCTTTGCCCGCCCAGGAGACTAAGCTGAAAAGCAGGTGTTCTTTTCAGCTCAGCAGATGCTAAGGCGATAAGCTGCACCTTCCAGAGCCCTCTGGAGATTCAGACGGCCACACTGAGCGACTCGGGGCTTGTCGAGATCTTTCCTCTCCGAGCACTGGCCATGGATGGGTGTCTGCGCTCCGAGCAGCAGCCGGGCCGCCTGCGGGCAGGACCCAGCCCCCCAGGAGGCTGGGGAGAGGCAGCCGAGGAGGAGGCTCTCCGGAAAGCTGGCATCGGGGGACCCCCAGGAGGTAACCTCCTTCTTCCTCAACTCCACATCTTCTTAGTTGCTTTCCCAGCGATGGCCTTTTCCTGTGAACTTCAATAGCAAAAAAAAAAAAGTGCATTTCTTTAGAGTAAAACAATTTTTTCTTTTTTTTAAACAAAAACTTTCTTATTCAGATAAAATTAACACGTAACAATATATTCCTTTTGGGTATGCTACATAATGATTCAGTATTTGGGTGTATTGCGAGATGATCACTACGGTAAATCTGGTTTAATCCTTCTAGAATTTTCCTATGATGCAGTTTAGTAGAAAAAAATGCTTTCAAGCAAGTAGAAGCATGGATCTAAATATAGCCCGATTTCTTGGTTATTTACTTACCAACTTCTGTAGCACAAATGTGCTTTATCCTGTATATCTATCTAAGATTTTTATATTTCTGTAATAAGACCTTTTTCAAACTAAACAAAGTCCATATTCTTTCCTTCCCTTCACCAAAATGTATGCCTGACAGTGGCATCTTACAGCTTGGTAAATAAATCTGTATTTCCAGACGGGGACTCAGCAGTGAATAAATAACAGGCCTAACAAGTGATGTCATAGAAGTCAATATATGGCATTTAAAAGGTTGACAGTCATTTAAAGTGGTAAAATTATGCCCATGCTTGACTGAAACAGGATGCTTTTCCATTTTTTCCAAACTGTTTAAAATCCAATCTCTCTAAAACTATCAGGATGACATGGAAATATTTAATGTGTAATAAGCTTCTATTTCTTTGTCTTTGTAGAGCTGGAGGGGGTGTTCTGAGAGAATATTCAGTCTCCATGTTTCTTTATAATGTCAGCTTATCTTTGTGATTTATTTCTCTCTGAAATGATGAGTCAGTCAAAATCATGGGCTTTCTCTACAATCTTGAAAGAACGAGTCTCAGGCGTGGGAGACGGGAAAAAGGAAGGGATGGGTGGCCTATGCCCATGACCCTCGAACCCTCACATGAAAGAAGATCAGCCCTAAATCAACTCCTGGCACCCCGCTGGCCATTGAGCGTGGCCATGACTGACGTTTACGCTGTAATACACTGACCAGGACAGAGTCTATAGAAGGCAAGGTCACGTGTGAAAACGAAAGTAGCTCATACAACCTGATCACCAGTTGTTTTGCTGTCCCACATTCTGCGCTGGCCAAGGTGCCGGTGCTGTGTCATCGCCATCAGAGCTTTTCCCCCCTGCCCCACGCGGGCGCACTCATTCGCTGGCCTCTAACTGCACCGACCCTCAGAATCAGCCTCGGTCCTAGAGAAGCCGTGGTCTCTCGGGTCACTCACAAATACTGGCTCCCGTGGTGAGATGTCGTGGTCGCCTTAGGAAGGGGTAGGTGAGGACCTGGCTCCTTCCCTCAGCCCCCCACGCCCCCTACCATTGTTATCAAAGTATTGCAAATTATTGATCACCAGTGTGCTTTAAGGTTCTTTTCCCCTTCAGCCACTAGGGCAAAAACAAATCAAAGGAGCATAACGAGGAAAACTGAATTTTGTTTTTCAAGGAGGAGGATCAGAGCACATGTACTAAAAGCTGTCTGATGGGGGAAAAGGGAGGGAACAGGATTTTTAAAACCGTAGGTGGAGGGGTGAGGGTGGCGAGTCGCTCCCTGAGTGGTCAGAATGACCACTGACAAATGAGTGGAGAGTCTGGGGAAGAGCGGTTGACGCTCACTTGGCCCCTTACCTGTCAACACAGCATCTTTAGGGTGTGGTTTTTGCTGTGTCCCTGAGGGCAGGTTGACTGAGGACCGGGAGGGAGGGAATAGTGCGTACTGGGCTGAGCTATCCAGTAGCCTGGGTTCTCCTGGGAGGGTCCGTAGGAGGCCATTGCATATGGCTCTGCCTCTGGAAGCAGCTGTAACTAGAACACAGTCTCCGATCCACTTGGCACTGTTTGTGAGCGGCTCTTGCAACTTGAGGGAAGTCCCGTGTCTCTGGATTTGCGGAGAATTCTCCGTCCAGGGGCGAGACATGTGGAATCGGAACCCGTGGCCACGGACACCACTCTGAAGACAGCTGCTACTCTAATTTTCACACCAGTCACTTCCCTCGGACTGTGGTCCAAATTCTTTTGATTTTTTTTTGTTTTATAAAATACACTACTGTAAATTTCTTACTGTGACCCTGTTCCGAGCAGTCTGCAGACCAGCGGACAGGGGTTCTGGGGCAGGTGGGAATGCGTGACTCCTTCGAATTTCCCCTGGCCTTCCCGGGCATTCACCCCTCTCCCCCTGCCTGATGGGAGCACTTCAGATGCGGACCCACCACTCAGTGCGGCTCGTTTCCAAAGCCCAGCTTGCACCCCTGGTCAAAATCTCTCCAGGCACGACCTAGGGATGGCTTTGAGGCTGTTAGGCAAAGTAACATGTCAGGTAGAACAAGACAGCCCTGTGGGATTTCACTGATAGGGGGAAATATCGAGAAACAAAGTCCACAGACAAAAACACACTCAACACAGAACAGCTTGGTGGTCACTGGAGGTGAAGGGTGGCGGTGGGTAAAGTGGATAAAGGGGTTTATTTTAAGGTGATGGACACTAGACTTCTGGCGGCGATCATAATGGCACATCTACAGATACCCGAGTCCAGTGCGGCACGCCCGAAACTTCCACAATGTTATAACCCACGGTTTCTTCAATAAGAATGGAAATGTATTTCAGGGCTTATCCCAGGAAACCAAGGCAGGTTTCCTCTCTGCTAATTCCTTCTCCCCATGGGTCCCTGAATCGTCTGCTCAGGCTTGAGGTGTCCCTGCCTGGTCAGCACCCCCATCCTGACATGTTTCCCCCTGCTCCCTTTAGTCCTAAATGCTTTGCAAAGCCTGCACTTATTTGTGCTTTCACGATGGCAGCCCTGGTCAAGTGGCCCTGAGGAGATGCTCTCATTTTCTATGACACCAGACCCCGCTCCAGAGATCAGGAGTGTAGAGGAGTATTTAAAGCCAGAGAGAAACGTAATCACCCCAGCTCATCTGACAACCTCCCAGGATGGCGCTCATCTGGGGTGACCTGTACCTTTTGAGGAGCAGTTGTAGGAAGGGTTCAGGGAACACGCTCCAGGAGACATGCCGGACTGTGACTTCATTTCAAGACCTAAAAATAAGCAGGTTCATGTTCCTCTGGGTCCACCTTAGCAGACAGACAGTTCTCGCCTGCTAAAGGAGCTGCCTCCTGCCACGGGGACAGAGCGGGACGAAGCCACGCCCCTCTGACACCGAGCAAAGGACGCAGTGCTGGCATCTGGCCAGGTGAGAAAAAGGCCACCTCTGGATGTCACGTCTCTGTCACTGCATGTCACTCCGTTGTGCTAGTTTGCAGCCCTAGTCGCTAAGGGCGTCCCCCACGTTAGTGGAAAGGTCCCTCGACCCTCCCGGTTCCCGGTTGTCCCCACTGTGTGTCTGCACTGGGTGACAGCTGTGACAGCGGTTTCATTTTTCTGCCCACAGAGTCTGACGAGGCGGAGCCGTCTCCCAACAGCCTCCAGAGATTTATTCCTACACGTTACGCCAGCTATACCCAGGAGCACTACCTGTACGCGGGCAAGACCATCGTCCTGCAGGAATCCATAGAGAGCTTCGGGGCGGTGGTGTGGCCAGCGGTGAGGCCCCGGGGCGGCGGGAGTCCCCGGCCAAAGGCCCACTGGGCGTCGCGTGGCCGCAAACTCGCCGGGGGCCTCAGCAGCCTGTGCGTCTCCCACCGAGGGCAGGCGGGCCTGCGGGCGGTTTGTGACCCAGAGCATCCCCCAAACATTGATGTCCCGCCAGGTCATGTTTCCTGAAACATGACTCCCATTTTTTACATCAAGAGGCCTGAATATACTAGAAAGATGAAACCTTCCTATGAACAGCTAAGGAAGAAAAACCAGGTGTTTAGAGTAGACGAAAGCAGCTCGCACTTTTGGGCGGGTCCTACGGCGGTCAGGTGAGCGCTTGGCTTTCACACTGTGGATAATGGAAGCAGTATTTCCTTCCAGGTCACCCCACCACGGGTGGTCAGGATGGCGCTGGGATGGGGAGCCCAAGTCCTGTGACTCCCTACTGGGGAAAAACACCAACACCAGTTACCTTTGGTTCATGGGCCAGGGGTGGGCGGGGTCCGGGTCAGATTCCGGGAATGGATGGCACTTGGTCCATATTCCGGAGGTGGGCGGGGCTTGGGCCATATTTATAGAGGTGGGCGGGGCTTGTTTCATATTTGCAGAAGTGGGCAGGTCCATGTTTAGAGGTGGGTGGGGCCAGTTCATTTATAGAGGAGGACGGGGGCAGGTTCATATTCCACAGGTGGGAAGGTCTGGTCCATATTTATAGATGTGGTTGGGTTTCAGTCCAGTCCCCCGATGGCTGGGAGACCTCTTCGGAATGTCGTTGCTGGCAACACTGAGGCCTCGGGCCTGGGCGGAACTGGCTGACTTGGTGCAGAGCAGCTGAGACTCGGCCTAGGGGTCATACTCTGATTCTGGTCATTTCAGGGGAGCCCAGGGAGGCCCCAGATCAGAACCGGAGCTTCTCCTTGTGAAACGCAGGCTCTGATCCGGATGTTTGGGAAACACTGTTCGGAGAGTGAAGTGAATCTTAGCTAAACCACTTAAACAAGAAGCAACTTTGTTCAGGTGCCGGATATAGCAAAGTCCAACCCATTTGGATCTTGCTAAATAAGTGGGGAGAGGCTGGCAGAGAGGAACGTAGTAGTATTCTCAAAGCTGGTGGAGACCCCATCTGCTAGGCAGGGCAAGAGGTGACGGTACCCAACCCTGCCGCCCCCCAGCCCGTCCCGTCCTGGGCGTGTAAGAGCTGAGTTTCCTGCTTCTGGAACTTGAGCGTCTTCTGACGCGGGTGACTCTGCGGCATAGGGTACCTCATCTTCGCAAGTCTTACTATGTTTGTTTATTATGACAGCTTGATCGGGCTGAAAGTATCAATCACATGTTTTTAGCACTTAAGGTGGGGAAAGGGGTCACTGCTGGTTCCCAATGTCTCCACATCCAGGTGACAATTGCATGTGTGTTTAGGCTACAGCTTTGTGCCAGTATTTGGAGGAACATACAGAGGAACTGAATCTCCGAGATGCTAAAATGCTCGAAATTGGAGCTGGACCAGGCCTGGTGTCCATCGTGGCCAGTATCTTAGGTTTGTTTATTCCTGACCTTGTTTCTTTGGACAACAATGACAGAGTGCTGACACCTGACAGGCGGCGATTGGGGTGTTTGACGGTCTTTGCTCACCGAACCCTCCCCAGCGTCAGCAGCTAGAAGCTGCTACTGCTGTCCCCAGAGGCAAAATGATGACGCCTGGGAAAGGCAAAGAATCCAGCTTCCCGAAGACGGTGAAGAGGGTGATTCTGGAGGTGTGACTTGAATTCCTGTGGCACGCAACTCCGTGATACTGTCTTCTGCTGTTCGTTGCAAATATTAGAGCTAACATACTGAAGAAAATACATGCGTTAACCTGAGGTGAAGACAGGTTTAGATCCCCAAAGGCAGGTAGTGAGTTCCGGGTCCTGGGCAGGAGGTGGGGACACAAGTGACCTACTTCTGTCAGTACTGTTCCAGTTCTCCTACAATCAGTCGTGAAACGGGGTGATCTATTTTGTGAACCCTGATCACTAGTGAGTCCTACGGAATAGACGATCCTTTGTGGAAAGAAAAGAGGGTGTTGAATCCCTGGGGTGTAAGTGAAAAATCCAATCTTCAGATAGCTCCAATTTTAGCAGGACGACCATTATGAATGGTTACATTGAGCAGATGCTGGGACCTTTAGTGTGTTTAGCTAATTATTCTGATCTCTCCCGATGTTGCACCAGTGTTTACTTTAGCTTCTTAAAAGGTGGAGACACTCTTCTGATTCAGTGGCTCTCACCCAGAGGCGCTTGTTGCCTGGAGATGTTCTCGGTCGTCGCAGCTTTGAGCGTGTGGGAGGGGGTACTGGCATCTGTGGATGGAGACCACTGAGCCACGAAATATCCCACGGGGCAGGACCCCGCCGCCCAGCCCCGTCCGAGGGAGTTAGCCAGCAGTTATGTGGACTCTGTCCAGCCAGCTGTCCGCAGGGCCAAGGCTGCGCTCCAGCCCTGGGCTCCTCCCAGAGTGCGCGTCCATGGTGGCTGCTCCAATGATCCCATTTTTTTCTCTTAGGAGCTCAAGTCACGGCAACGGACTTGCCTGATGTCTTAGGGAACCTTGAATACAACCTGTTAAAGAACACCCTCAAACGCTCAGCCCACGTGCCCGACGTGCAAGAGCTGGCGTGGGGGGAGGGCCTGGAGCAGAACTTCCCCAGGTCGACGTGCCACTACGATTACGTGGTGGCCTCGGATGTGGTTTACCACCACTACGTCCTGGACAAGCTGCTGGCCACCATGGAGCACCTGTGCCAGCCCGGCACCGTGCTGCTCTGGGCAAACAAGTTCCGGTTCAGCAGCGATTATGAGTTCTTGGAGAAATTCAAGCAAGTGTTCGACGCCACCCTCTTGGCGGAATTTCCAGAGTCATCGGTCAAACTCTTCAAAGGGAAACTCAAGGGGGGCTCAACGGCACGGGGGGCCGTTCCCGGCAGCAGTGTCTGCTGAGCGGGGTGAGAAAGAGCGTGGCCAGCAGAGGCTTCTTTCCTAAGGCTGCGAGGGCTGTGCATGCGAACCACCGTGTCGCGAGTAGGCAGAATGTAAGAGGACTGCAGCTGGCAAGAGCGCCATTGAAGATGATCTGCTCAAGTGAAATACCTGCACATAACATGAAAGTAGCTCCATCGACTTTCCAGTCTCGCGTTCAATACATTTCACACGAACAAATCATGAACAGTAAAAACGTGCCTTCTTGGTATTGCTGCTGCAGGACGCGGCTGTTACGCTTGTCGATAAAAGTCTCACATGCCTTTTGGGAGTTGAGCTTGACAGGGTCCTTAAATCTGCCGCCGAAGACCTTACGTCTATGGACTGTAACTGCAGTGAAGGGAGGAGAGAGTAAAGGACAGAAAACCGCTGCAGGGTTAGCGCTGATTAAAAGTGGAAAATCTGGAGACCGGATGAGATGCTGTCTTAGGAATCTCTTGAGAGTTGACTTTTCACTACTTTCGTCCTCAATTGTCTAGGACTCTTTCAAGCTGGATGTCTGGATTCCCTGCTTTCTTCTCTTTTTTTTGAACTAATTTGGTTTTAGTATTACAAGTCTTAGAAAATCAGGAAGAAATTGAGTTTTTGTTTGTTCTGAGAACAAAATCTTCCCCTTTGAGAGAGCGAAAACACTGGTTAGCACAAAGGTATCAACAGATATTGGACATTTATGTCAAAGGAACAGAAGACATTTTTGGGTCTGTAAATTATTCCTCAGTAATGGAAAATCAAGCTTTTTAAAAAATGTCATGGTTTGACCCCAATGTCATGTAAATTCTTTCAAATCCCCCCTTTTGAGTACAGGATATAAAGAACTCTGTCAAAGAAATTACAGCAATGTTAGTTGCCCCCTTAAAGCTCTTTAGAATTACAAATCGATTTTCACATTTGCAGAACAAATAATATGATCACATATTTTCTTATTTCTAAGTGGGTAGAAGTCTTCAGTTATAAAGAATCTTTAAGGCTTTATTATGGAACAATTTAAACATACAAAAATAAACTAACACTTTAAATATGTGCTGTTTTGTTGTTTGGCAACTACTGTTTCAATAATGCTGTTTAAATAGGTGGATGCGAGTATTTGAATTTTCAGCTGAGAACAAATCTTGTCTTATCTGCATCCCCACCCACTTCTCTGCTTCTGGATTAATTGGAAGTGAGACACAGAAATACCCTTCGTTCTGTATATTCTGGTCATAGCTTTAAACATGTGGCCATAATACTGTTAACACATCTAAAACTTGCATCATTATTTTATAAACATACTTTATATTAAATAATTTAATGTTAAAATACTCTGCTGCTGTCCAAATTCCAGTAGTCTCACTAACACTCGGACACTTATTTGAGGAGTGTTCCCGACTCGGGACCTGTAGGACTGAATGATGGGCATGTCTCCTTAAACACAGCTTTTCATTCTTGCTTTTTCCTCTGGCCATTTCTTTGTTAATGGAGCTCGCTTGTCACTGGTAGCATTTCTATCTGCTGTGTGAGGCTGAGTGCATCAGTAGGGTGTGTGGAATGTGCCCCTGTGCCCAGTTCTTTCTACAAGTTTTGCTTTTTAGTGACTCAGGCTTACAACCAAGCCCAGCCCCGCTCACATGAAACTCCAGCCAAGTTCCACTCGTGAGTGAAAGGAAAGATGGCGGCAGGAAGTCAGTGAGTTGTCAGGCAGCTTGGCACACAGAACCCTCGAGGCATGCGGTGGTAAGTCTTCAGATCATACAAAAAAGGGAGACTTACTACACACTTCCAGATGCTGGGAGTTCCAGTCACACTGGGCTAGGACCTGGTGCAGTCAGATTCCAGGAGGAACTTGGTTTCGGTGACTGGAACTGCAGGCAGGCCTAAGTGCACAGCCAAACCTGTAACGGCGACATGTACCCTGACACCAGTTGCAGTTTTTCACCTTGGCTCCTGGAGAGGACGTGGTGGGATGAATCATCTATTGGGCTTGTTAATTCTCTAAAACCATCCAGGACAGCAGGGGTTCGAGTGAACGAAACTAAGCAGTTTTCTCCTCTTAGGAACTGTGTGGGGACTGGAAGTCCGGCGCTTATTTAATACTCTGCTCCTTAAAAAAATTGAGGGCTTTGATTTTCCTGAAGATGGACAGAGGGGCAAGGATCCGTCTTATTGTCTCTAGAACGCTTCTCTTGGACCCTGCAGGGAAAGACAAAAGTATCTATTCTGAAGGCTGGGTCACTGAGAGGACAGAGGATAAGACCGTCCACTGAAACGAAATGATTTAGCACTGGAAGACGTGGAAACGCCACCCTAGTTTTCCAGCGGAGATGCCGCTCCGCAGCGCAGGATTCAGGGCAGAGCGCAGAGCCCCAGGCCTCCCGCCCCCGGGCCCTGCACACCGTCAGCCTCACCGGGGCAGGGAGGCCTGAGGTCGCTGAGTGGGGAGGAGATGGAGCTGCCGGCAAAGGGAGCTCCCCCGACCCCAGCCCCACTACTGAGACCTGCCCTAACTTCCCCGGGAAGGGCCCACACTAGGCCCGAGCCCCGGGCGACAGCTCTGCTGAGTCTCCTGCTCCCGTCACCGCCCACGGGCCGCCGTTCCAGCCGCGGGAACCCCTGGAACTGCTCGAGTACTGCACCTCTGGTGCGAATCGTGCCCTGGACACGGGTGGTTTGGACAGAGGGCTCGTTTGGCCCCGGCTGTCACGGTGGCGGCAGTGCCACCAGGGCAGCGAGCAGACCCTCCCGAGGCCCGGGTCGCGGCCCCTCCTGGAGCCCATGCACCCAACCTTCCTGGAAGGCTGGAGCCCAAGCCCCGTGGCGCCCCTTCTCCCACGCGAAGGCCAGAACCCGAGGCGCTCTAAGATGGCGAGAGCTCGGAAAACGGGCCCTAGAATGTATTGTGCTCGACATAACTCAGAAGGCAGTGTTCAAAATAAATGATCAGGTCTCTTAACCTTAAAATGACATTAAAATTCCATAGCAAAGTCAGCGTGCAAAGTGGGAGACTGTATCGTCTCTAAAACGCCATTAAAGCTGTGGAACACCGACAACTGTGCGACTTTTTCAAATTCCAGAAATTAGCCGAGCCTGTTGCAATCTGGACGTCAGAGCAAGGCATTTGTCCTGTCCCCCGTCTTCGGCTCTATGGTGGCCTTGAAAACGAGTGGCCCGGCAACCTGCGGAGGGCATGCGCAGGCCCGGGTTTGTCCAGTTTGCTGTGGGAAGACCCCAAGCTGGCCGTCTTTCTGACAGGCTGCAGACAGATTTGGGCCAGAGGAGTCTGTCTGTCTTGGTGACTACAGGCAACCGTCGACTGCGCCAGATGCTGGGTAACGATTGGGCTTAATAAAGAACTTAGAGGGAAATGCTGCGAAACACGGCCCCAAGGAGGCTCAGACACCCCCAGCGAAGACCCTGAGAGCCCCCTGCGCGGGCTCGCCCAGGGCTGCCCCGGGCCCAGCGCGGGAGGTGCGTGGTGAGGCCGCAGAGCCGTCCTCCCTCCTGGGGACACAGGGTCCCCAGGTCTCTCGGAAACCTCGACCCACTCACTGCTCTACCACTCAGGAACGCGGCAGAACTCCGTGGCAAAGCCACGGATACTTTACAAAACAAGTTCGGAAGTCAGCAAGCAACTCACAGCAAGAAAATCCGGAATTTTAAAGGGCGGGAACAATGCGATTTCCACCTGGGCCACACTGATTTAAAATGCGTATATTTTTCACCAACGGAAAAATGATGATAAGCAACAAAATACGAAGGCATGGCTCCCATACAGGAGAAAAAGAGGCTGCCCCTGAGAAGGCACCAGTGGTGAACCTAAGATTTTCAATAAGCCACTTGAAACATGTTCAAAGAACTAAATAACACCCCACATACCTAAGTAAAGGAAATGATACTCACATGAGAATCAAGGGATGGGCATAAGGGGCCACGTACAAATTCGGGGCGCACCTCACGGAGCCGTGCTGGGTCAAGGGCCTCTGGTCGATGTGTTGGCTACGTCCAAGGACCAGGCTTGTGCCTTGGGCCGGGAGAACCACCAAGATGAAGTTACATGAAATAAAGTGCTTCTTCCATCTCTCTTGTCCTGTCTGCCTGCCTCTGCTCCACTTCAGTCCTACCTGTACCTTTCCTTTCAAACAAAATTCACTAGAGGGGTTCAACAGACTTGAGCAGGCAGAAAAATCAGAGCCTGTCTTGTGGGAGAGAGAAAAATAAACAGTGAAACTGTCTCACACCGTGGGTACCATCATACCCGTTAGTCCCAGAGAAAATTAAAAAAAGAGGGAAGAGTGAAGGAACTATGGGCAAAGGTGTCCCAGTGGATGAAAAACAATCTAAACATCCAAGAAACGCAAGGTAAAAAACACCCAAGTAGAATAAACTCGTATCGATCCACATTCAGGTACAACAGAATCAAATGGTCAAAAGCTAAACAAAACACCCCTCCAAACCAACAGACAACAAAACACTCTCCCCAACACCAACCAACAGTTCTGAAAGCAACAAGAGAGGTGACTGGTCACTTCCAAGGGCTCATCAAGTAAGACTAATAGCTGATTTGTCGCCAAGAGGCCAGAGACAGTGGGATTGTTTGCTGTTTTAAAGGAAAGGTCAGGCAGGATCAAGTTTTGTAGGCAGGGAGGGATAAAGGCAGAAGCAGTACTTTATTTAGTTGTTCACACTGGTGCTGCCCCAGCCCCACGGGGGACTGCTTCCAGGGGGCGCTAGACCTTTAGGCCACCAGGGCGTGCCCATGGGATATTTTGTAAGTGCTGTTAATCAAGAAATTCTCTATCTGGCAAACTAAAAATGAAGGAGAAATTAATAAGATAGTCACATAAACAACTGAGAATCTTGTTAGCAAATCTGCCAGCAAGAAGTGCAAATGGAGCCCTTCGGGCTGCAAGCAAAGGACCTTGTGTGTCGCGCACAGTACAGGAGCGCACGCGGCAGCATGAAGCGCGCGCCACGGGCAACGTTCTAGAAAGTAAGGTGCAATTTTCTGTTTGTAACTCCAAAAACATTTCTCTGAAAAGACAACTGCCCAGAGCGCCAATTCTAACTAGCCGAGGGGCACACCGTGGGACTGACACTAACAGAACCACAGAGCAGGAGAGTCCCACAAGGGTCTTCCGAGGCGACCGACACCGAGTCGGCGTGAAATCCAACTCGACCGCCATCAGTTGTTCATTGTGGGGTTTACAGAAAAGGATTAACTGATCCCCCGAGGCAACTGTCTGTAGGGAATTAAGAACAATCCAATAAAAGACAAAGGAATTAAAATCATATACCAAAAAAAGATGTATCTTGGCAAAAATGTGGCAATAATAAAGGAAGAAAATGAAAAATAACACATTGGAAAAACAGCCAAAAGGCAGACGCAATGCACTCTTATCAGTAACTACATGACAATGGACAAACCGCTCCAATTAAAAGGCAAAGACTGGCAGAACGGACTAGCACACAAGCCGTCTGCAAGAGACGCCCTTAATTCAGACAGGAAGGACCCGAGAGGAAGAGGACAAACAGTGCCACGCAAAAAGTAATCCAAAAGAACTGGAGTATCAGACAAGACTATGAAACAAAACTGCAGTTAAAGACCAGTCGGGACATTTTACGACTCCTCAAGGATTCTGTCCCTCGAGATGACACACTTCATGTCCACCCACTAGCAGAACCTCAAAACTCATGAAACAAAAACCACAGCTGCTGCCGACTCGACAGCAGCGAAGACTTCACTTCCTCACGTCCAACAGCGGACGAACGACTCACTCTGCAGAGGGGATTTAGGCCACCGGACAGGTCTGAATGAATTTAAAGGAATGAGGAGTGAAACTGCCCCGGGCGATCACAAAAATGAACGTGCAGCTGCATCCCAATAAAAGTTTATCTGCCAACAGGCAGCTACGGAATTTTGGCCAGAAGGCTAGTTTGTTGGTCTCTGTTGACGGCAAAAATTGGTTGTAAAACAAATTCTGTAAGTTAAGAATCAGTGATATGACCTTGGGAAGCCATCCCATCCTTTCTCAATTTCCTCACCGACTGAACCTGTGTGTGCGGGGACCTACGGCGCACAGGTGGAAGTGTGACAACACGCTTGTGTCCGCCAGATGTGGAGGGTTTAGAAACCACATGCAATGAATGAGTCTGCATGCATATTTATACTGGTTCCTAAACGCGCCAAGTTTTTTTTCTTTTACCACATAAAGTCGTCAGTTATCTTAAGAAAGTTATAAAGATTAGACAAGATTATTGGAGGCTCTTTTATAGTCGTAAATGCTGAGAACAGGATTTAAAAACCATATCCATACGCAAACACATTTGCTTTGAGTAGAGGCTTGTAACATTATCTCTGTGTCTATTTATTTTATGGAGAAAGGATGAGAAACAAGTACAGGAGCCAGAAAGATGAAAATAATAAGTTACACACACAGAAATTAAACACGCAGGAATAACTGGAGATGCAGTCAAACAGCTGCACACCTATTACACACCGCAGATGCCTCAGATTAAGTTTCTCTATGGACTTGTCACTCCAACCTAAACCGTACTTCAGAAAAATGAGGACCAACTTTAAGAAGCTTCAATATTCACTTTTATTATTTATATATATATAAAAAAAATAAGGTATCAGAGTGCATATGGTGACTAAGTTGGTTTCGCACATTTATTCACGTGTTTACATCATTTCCACTTGAACAGACATACGCACGTGCCTCTTCACAACACCCGATAAGGACCGAGCTGTCTGGCACTTAAAGGAATCAATTCATTCTGAGGCTTCCTCACACCAAGAAAGCGGCAGCAACGTCGGGGCTGACAAAACTCCAACATGTGGAAGATCTCGAGGCAGTTATGCTCCAGCAAATGCCACACAATTATTTGTGCCGGTTTTATTTTTCCCCTTCAATGAATGTAAACGTTTTGCAAAAAAATAAAAATTAAAAAAAAAATTCTGGAAATGAAGTTCTGTTACTTTTTAGTCCAATAAATAATTTTAGCTACACTCATGGCAGCTTGTTTTTAAGGCTTTCATACAATTGAAAAAATTAAAAGTTGAGCATGTTTAAAACCCTGTTCATTTATAAAATAAAAAATAGAATTTACAGGTTTGCAGTTAAAAGTACTATTCAAAACCTACCATGCAGGAAACAGCTGCAGCCCAACGGAAGCCCTGTGCCAGTAGCCAGGGCGAAGGATGTGCGGCGTTAAGAAGACACCGTGATGTCAGACATCTAGATTTACATGTATTAAGCCACACACCAGCGATTTCTCTGATAAATACACATCATTTTAATAATCAGCATTTGATAGTGGATGAAAACATGCATTAGACTAAAAATGCCACAAATTGGTTTGTATATCCATTCACTATAAAACTTGCTTTTTTTAAAATTTAAAGTCTTGGTTTCTATTTTAGAACACACAGTAATCAGGAGGGTACATGATGGGGAGCCAGTTTTCGGTAAAAGATGCACAATGGGTCCATCCAAGCAACTTCATCAGCTAGAACAAAACACAGCAGCGTGAGCATTAAAGAAGAGATTTTCAAGCTTCATGTTTAGGGCCAATTCTGTACTTAATATTTAGTAATAACACAGTAGTGGGTGTGGAACTTTCCATCGAACGCACCATCAACTCCTCGCCCACCCTCTTCCTTCCAACAAATAGGTCTTCAACCTTCCTACCCACCAACCCATCCTGGTGACTTCTGACATGCCTGCCAACCTTCCCTTCCTGCCTACCAATCCAGTTTCCTTTTATTCATTTTTCCTGAGTGTCTTCTATAAATCAAATACTGCTTTAGGAACTGGAAAAACAGTGCGAATTCACTTCCCACTTGAGTTTCAGGGAACTTAAGGTCCCCTCAGAGAAAACAAGTAATAAGCAAGCAAGCTAACAGATACACACACAAGTAAACATGCATCCATGAGGTCAACAGTAAAAAGGAAACGATATGAAACAGGGATCCCTGAAGACTGGACATCTGAAAGCCACTGCAGAACAGTCTGGGGAGGAGCACTCCGTGCAGCGGGGCCAGCCAGGTCCTCCCCTCCGGGGGGGCCAGCTGCATCATTTATCAGGATGAGAAAGTGTTTACCTGTCGTATCACCATGCAACATGGAGGGGACATTTACCGATGACAATTTAAATCTCACCTGAATACAATTTTTCCAGTTTTCTTTTGTTGGTTTTTCTTCCACAAGTTTAGTTGCAAATTTAAGGCCTCTCCCATACATTTTATGTACTAATGCGTGCTTGTATGCAAACGTCAAAACCTGCAACAAAAAAACAAGATGAAGCTCACCTGTGAAGCATTTACATCTTAAGGCATTTAGCTTTAATAATGAAAGTAAGGTTCTGACAAGGTTAGCCTTCAAAACAATCAGGTTATATTAAATACATTCAGAAAACTTTTAAAAAAGAAAAATCAGTATCTTCAAGAGTTGGGTATTCCACAGAATGTGAATTTATTTGTGGAAAGAAAATCTTTGGTTAAACCACTAGTGTTGGAATCCTTATCAAAGTAACGCTTTATGCAAAAGCAAGCAGAGCCAACAGGAATGATTACAAAATGCAAATCAGAGGTTCAAACCATGAAGGCTCACTATCAAGTACCACAGTGGCAGGAGAGGAAGTTAAAATTTCAGACCCAAATTCCTCACTTCTGATGGAGCGACAACCTTACATTGCCTGTACGCAACGGCGCTCCTCCCCGTCTGCAGCGTGTGCTGGCTGGAGAAGCCTGCAGGCTGCAGGAGGAACGCGCCCCCTTCGCCCGTTACTAGGAGTCAGTTAATCCTGAAGACGGCCGCTGTCTGCTACAGAGAAACAGTGGTTGGGAGATTCCACTGATTTCACTATTTTTCTTTGTCTCCAGAAGAAAGGGGCAGTGAGTTTAATTCTCTCTCTACTGTAAGAATTATAACAGAGAGCTAAAGGGATTTAAAATGTGTTTATGACCAATACCCACAAAATTCATCCATGTTACTTCTTCTGAACTGAGCCTTAAAATGCAGCAGCTGTAACACAGGCAACTATTCACCAAACTCCGAGCTAACAAGGGCGCCCTTCTCCGTTCCTGACGAATCGTGGGGAGCTGTGGAGGCAGCTTCCAGGAGACGCGGGCGATTTTAACTTCGTAGGTGCACTACGCGCACTGCCACCTGCTCTGACAATTAGTGTGGCTGCAAACAGCCACTCTGCGGACAATAGCAATGGCTTTCAACAGCCAGCCATGGGTGTTCTGGTCGGAATGGCCTCCTCGAGCCCTGTCCCATGCGTCCAGCCCCTGCCCCTCTGGCCAGACCACCTGAAACAGAGCAGTGGGCACCGGGCAGCGGAGAAGCGAGTGGAGCAACCCCGAGAATGGCACAGAAACAAGCGGCGGAAATGGTACCTTGCTGTCAAAAAGATCTGTCCACTTTGTCGTCTCCCAAAACGTTTCCGCCAGCGCATGCAGAGTGTTCTCTCCGTCGTCCTCTCGGCCAGCCGCGTCGCACGAGACAGCCCCGGCCGGCGCCTGCACGGGCGCCTGCAGCAGGTGGTCAGCCAGCGCACAGCCTTTTCTGCAGAGCGCGTCTACGAGGGTCGACTTCTGTTTGTCCATGTCACTGAACGCCAAGTCAAAAACACATCACGGGTCAGCAGCGATTTGAGACTCATCCCCAACGACAGCCTTGCGTTCTTTTGTTTCAGATACGCAGCACACACACACTAAATGTCGCGTGTGCACGGATGTACGCCAAGACTGTCCAACAAATCAAACCTCCTTGTAACAAGGCCAAACGGGCCTCCAGAAAACAGACAGCGCAGGCGAGGACAGCTGTGCTTGGCTCAACGCACGACGACGTGGCTCTGAATTCTGCGGCTACGACACTTTTAGAACCTTAAAGACATGGCTCTAAGTGTCGTAGCCGCAGAATTCAGAGCCACATCTTTAAGGTTTCTTACAAAGAGCGATGACTGCCTACTTGTCTATGTGGAGGCAGACACACAGCAGTTCTCTGCCATGAACGTTCAGAGCAAACAAAATCACTCCGAATGAGCCGGCGTTTCAACACAAACCATCTGGATTGAACAACTCCTCGAGTCTGCACCCGCTTCCTGCAGAGGCGGCGCGGCACATGGAAATCGGCCTTGTTCGGCGTCTGCACGGCAGCCCCAGGCCCGAGCTGTGCAGGCTCCTGGTGGAGGCCGAGTGGGAGGTGCTGGCCAGCGCCGCCGTCTGTCTGCTTTCCCTCCGGGCGTTCCCAGCTGCAAGGACACAGCGCAGCCCAGAAGACGCGCTCAACGAGGCACTGGTGAGCAGGAGCCGCCTACTCTGGGGGCAGTGTAGGCCTCTACAGGCTTGCTTGCCTGGGGCGCCCTGCTCTGAACGAAGACAAGGACGAGGACCAAGAGGGTGGAGACAACGGTCCGGGGCACTTGGCCCCGGGGCACAGGTGGCAGCCTCTGAATGACTCTGAAGGGCCAGAGCTCTGCGAGGCTAGAAAGCAACAGTGACTAGTAGGAAAGCCAATGTACAAAATGAAGGAAAACGCCAACTGCCCAACTTGTTACAGTCCAACAGCTCAGTTATGAACCTTAATACATTTGCAATGTGGATGGACTCATGCCCAAAAGATGCCCGATTAGCAAACAGCTGCAAAGCTCTTTCACGGCTCCCGTGGAGCTGCGGCCGGGACGGCAGGCTACTCTGCACGTAACAGCAGGAGGACCTGGGCGCGCTGGGGCTGCTGCAGAGCTTCAACCACCGGGCCGCCTCCGCACATTCCAGGCCCCTCTAAATGAGCGGCACCCCCAGGAGTCAGGCACAGGGTTAGCTTCCTCACTCCAGGACAGAGGGACAGAGGGGATGTCCTGGGGCAGAACTGGCTGCGGCTGGCTGCACTGACTGGCCCCAGGGAAGGGCTAGAAGGAAGCAGACGCGGATCAGAAGGCCAGCTGGGGACACACAGGGCGAGTGGCCTGAAGGCTCGCACGGCGGCACCTCTGCTCTAGTAACTGAGCCCCGTCTAGTCTAAAGCACGCATCACAGCCCTGGATCACGCTGTCGAGCGGTCTCACCTCGGGAGACTCCTGAGTGGACAGGTCTTGCTCATTTTCACATCTGTGATGCCTCACAGCGCCTGCGCCACTATCACCTGCTCAGACCAGCAGGTGCTGAGCAAGGCGGTGACAGCTACGTATTAGGGAAGCAACCTGAACCATATACTTCAGTGGCCTCAATCTAAATTTGACTTGAATACATTTTAGTTCTAGATTTGATTGAACTTGACTAGTACACATCACCTACAACAGGTGTTGTAACTTTGACACCTGCAACCAGCTGGAGTGGAGACGAGCCCACGTCTGGACGCCCCTGCGCCTGCTGGGACAGGAGGCGCCTCAACCGCAGGGCACACAGTGACTCCAGGGGCCCCGACACGCTCACCTTCCTTCTTTTCCTAGTTCTGCAGCTCCTTTTGGGTTTTACCCCAGATGACTGAGTCTCTCTACAACTATTATCTTAAAGTCAAAACCTATTTTAATTATTTTGAGGTCAGTGAAGTCCGTTTCTTAAGAGCAGTGAGAAGAAAAGGACTGAACAGGTGTGAAAAGCATCTCGTCTTGTATTCTAGCTCATTTTAATCTGAAAGTAAGTGTCTCTGCCATGGACACTGATGCTAGAAACGACAGGTCCAGCTATGAGGAGGGGTGACTGGACCTTAATAGCTACTGAATGTGGAAATAAGCCACACTCGTGGTATCATGTGTACCTAAATATGAAGAAACGGTTGAATTCTCACGCACTAAGATAACCGCCCAAAAACATAGGGACCAATGTTTTTGGCAATTAGGCTTTAGCGGTAGAGAAAGGAAACTACTTTTCTTTTGCTTAAACTACTGGAGAAATTCTTACAAAGTACCTAAGGAGGGAGTACCTATTGATAGCTCCAATTATACAGATAAAGCAAGTTTCAGGAAAGATTGTCAGTAACATCAATCTCTACTTTGATAAAAACTAAGAAATGAGATGCAAGAAAGATTATTTACTGGTTAGGTACTTTTTTATGGTAGCTGCGTCGGGCCTGGGGTCAGTCTTCATCGCGATGTACACAGCCAGGGCTGTCTGATCTACGTGAGAAACGACAGCGTCGGCAGCTTCGACGATTTCAGTCAGTCTTTTCACCCGTTCCTGGGAAGAGAAACAGGAGACAAGCTGGATCTACCAGTGAGAACACAGAGGCCTTCTGCTCCTGTCGGCTTGCCCATGAGAGCTGCAGTCCAGTGGAGGGGGCTGTGCCGCCCACTGCACCCCAGGGCTCTGCACGGTCACCTAATGCGACCTTTTATCATTGTCAGTGTTTCTGCAAGACCCGAGTTGAGATGGAAAACACCTAGTTTATACTCCCCCCTTGGTATAAAGGTGAGACCAAGCAAGACACATGAATAAAAACAGTGTTTTCTAGGTATCTTCTGAAAAGATTTAGAGACATTGCTGCTGTGTTAGCCTAGTCCCACATCACATGGAAAAAGAAGTTTGAAATAACACGAGCTGATGAAATAAATTTATCACCAAAAGCAGCCAGATGAGAGTGAAGTAGAATATAACCAGTGTGACTGTGATGTTTAGCTTTGCAACAGGCCAGGAGCCCTGCCGTCTGCTCCTCACTCTTTCAGGTCAGGAAAGCAATCACTAGGGTGACTTAGCAACTCCTCTTCCCACGACCAACAGTGAGCAGAAACCCTACATGGAAATCAGAGTAGCGGGCAGGTCCACTAAGCAACTTAAGGTTCAGTTTGGAGGAGAGAGCAGAACATAAACGCAAGGGTGGACCTTTATGCAAACCACAACCTCCTCTCGCCCCACACACTGAGACACAGTAAGAAGGAACACATCTGACCTTCTCGGCATCCAACTGGTGAAGCCGAGCGACGTAGAGAGGAAGGTAATTCGGGTACGATTCCTTCAATTCGTTGTAAATGTCACTCGAATCCAGCCTATGAAAGTGAGACACACATTCAGTATTTCATTTGTTTTAAAAACAAGACATTCTGTCTTTTCTATTTTCTACTATTTAACAATTTCAGATGTTCCAGTCAATAACATAACCCATTAACCTGAAATATAAGTGTAAAGAAAGTATAAACATGCTTATCTAGAAACAAATCTGAAAATCTCAATGAAGAATTTCCCCAAGTAACTAGATACAAATAGCAATACTTTTCCTACAGAGCAGCTGTGACTAGATTTCTAAGATGGAGGGGAAAAAAAGGTCACATATAGCGAGAAAGATCCATGTCTAAGATTTGTAGAAGAACGTTTTTAACTTTCTCAATGATCTGCAGTCTTGAGTCATCCCATGCTCCCAGATGGGAAGTTCAATAAAATGAGGGAGATTCTTCCTGATTAAGGAAGTGGGTGGGGAAGTAGCGACCGGAGGGCCACCCAGGGCCTGGTCCCACTGCCCACTGCAGGACAGAAGTGATGGGGAGTCAGTGTGCCATCCCTGCTGTGGAGAGAGGCCCGGCAGGAGATAAACTGCTGGCATCCTGCTTCCTGCCAGAGGGTCCTCTGACCGGGAGCTGGGGAGAGGGGCTGTGTGTCCTTGGCCGCAATAATTCTGGGGTGAAGGGTGGGGTTAAAATTGAAAGGGGGAAAGGAGGGAGAGGTCTTGATTCAATGATCAGAGATTCTCATGAATTTTTTGAGATATTCTTAAAATGTTTCTTCACCTATTGTATGCTCTCAAGATCATTTCTAAAGTAAGTTTTAGTTGCCTGAGCCACAGGGCATACCTTTTTTCCTGGGTTTAAAGGGTTGTTTTTAAAAAAGAATGTTCACTAGTTTCTGGGGGAAGTAGGTGATGGGCTACTCGCACATTCAATGGCAGAAATCGGGCTCTGCAGTTTCACTGCTGAAGGCTATACTTTCGACTGTTTAAGAAAAATCAGCCAGCGACTGACCCGGATTGTGGCAGCTGACAGACACAACCTCGTTTCCAGTGGGAAAGAAGTTTGAGCGTGGACCGCACGGTGTAACAGTCAACCCCGGGGAATTATTTTCACAATATGATGTCCATAAGGTGTCAGGACTGCAAGGATGAGTACACACTCAGCTGCTGAGAACTCACAGAAAATCACGGGGAAAAAACAACAACTACGTAACACAAATGGAACCAAAAATCCACCTGAATACAAAGACTAAATTTCAAAGCACTGTGTAAAAAATAAATCTAGAGGTCAGAATAACCCGGGCAGAAAACGTGGTAAGTACAGCAAAGTATTAACATTTTTTTATATTAAAATGTTGAGTGATATAATGCCCCAACAGAAAAATGAAATATGTTCAACTGACAGAATCAATATAAAAACTAAAAAAAGATTCAAATTTAATAAGGAAATACAACTTAAGACACAGCTTGGCCTTTTTTTTTTTCTTTTGGGCATGAGAGCGACGAGGTTTTATTTTTATGTTTTTTGAAGGAAAGGTGCAGACATGAAGAGGGGAGGAAGAAGCATTTTTTTTCTTTAGTTGTTCACACTGGCTGTTCCTCCTGAGCCCAGGGTTCGCAGCTTGGGCTCCTTTGGAGGTGACTGACCCAACTGCTGTTCCACCAGGGCCCACTGAGGTTTTATTTTTAATGTTATGACTCACTGGTAGCAAAGGGACAGTGAAGCCACACAGCTCACTACTGAAAGAAGCGTGAGTTTGTTCCCGAAAGCAAATTGGCAAAACACATCAAGATGATTTTTTAAAACTATAATTTCTAATTTAATACTTTACTTTTAGATGCAATAGCACAGAAATTTAAAAAATCTTCATAATCAAAAAGTAATTTGAAAACAAGGACACACTACCACTTACACATTGGCAATAATTATCTTTGGAGTGTAAAAGTGATTTCATTTTCTTTGTCCTACTTCCAATAAAACTCTTCAGAGAGCACACCAGAATAAATGATTGAAATAATATTAAACAATTCTTATCAGAAAAGGTAATTATAAAAATAAATTACAGTAAAATATAAAAGCACCTCTGTATGCCTATCATACACTACTCATGTTTTTGATAACAGGTTATAATATATGTATACGATATTGCTGCAACTGGAAAAATCAAAGTAAACTTTCAGAGGATTAAAGTCTATTAAAAACTTGCTTTGTCATCCACTGAATTTTAAGATCCCGCAGTGCCTCCGTGAACTCTTCTTTCAGGTCTTTCTCTTTCTCAGCCTCTCTGTCTTTGTCTTTGCTGCCGTTCTTCGTCTTTGCCGGGGCAGGAATCAGGTAGTAGTGAACGGGGATCACGTCCTGCAAACGCCGAGAACATTCTTAGTCAGCGTGCTCACTGCCTGCATTTGAAGTCACCTCGACCGCTGTCGCGGCGCACGGCTGCAGGTGGGGTGCGGCTGCAGGTGGGGTGCTACATCGCTCTCCAGCTCCTCAGGCTACAGCACATGCCCAAAGACTGATCTGCAAGCCAAGCAATTTTTTCCCAGAACTTTAAACTACTGATGCTTCCGTATCTTCTTTAAAATAAAGGCAATTCAGAACAGATTTCTCATTGTGAGTGTATTTGGTATTCTTTGTTTCACCTGACAGCTAGATGCCAAAAATATGCTGAGCTTTTTACTTTTCATATCTGAGAAGGGCAGGAAGTTAGTTTGAATTAAAAATAAGACAAGACTTTTTCTACGTGAATTTAAAGAGAAATGTCTTCATTCAAGCAAAGGGCACACTGAGCCGCTGTGAGGTGCCAGGAAATGTTCTTAGGGGCCAAGAACAAAGCAGACAGGGCACTGGGCTGCCCCGGGCAGACAGGCAAGCCTGTAAGTAAACAGGGAATTTCAGGAAGAGACCTGATGTGAAGGGACAGAGGGTGACTTCTGGGTAGGCAGGGGAACCAGTGTGGGCAGTGTGGTCCCAGATAGCCAATCTAATGAGGTCAGAGCCCATCTGGCTGAACCGCAGTAGATCTGGAGGAAGGGGTGTGAAGGCAGAAGTGAGGTTTGGCAGACAGCAGATGAGACACTGTGCGCGGAGCACATGGACCGATCAGTGAGAAGCGCTGGAGGAGGAACAAAGTACGGACGTCGCGGTAACGCAGCAGGAGGCCGGAGAGTTTCACGCGTGCCGGTGGCGTGGTCACAGAGGTCTGCTTTTCACGGAATATCCCTGGACCCTGTATGGAATGTGACTTGTTTAACTCGGTACTATGTGGCGAATGTGACAGAGGGCGGAAGTGGAAAATGGAGGAAAGAAATCAGGATGCAAATCTTGAGAGTTCCAAAACCACGTGAACTAAAGAACATGTGTAAAAAAAGGAGGAAATGGATATGATGTTCTGGGAAGGTGGACTCAGAGGTGCTGCAGATGGTAAAGCAGGCGTGGGGGGCGGAAGAGGAGGCCTGAGGTCAGGGAGGCCTGAGGAAGAGGCAGCCGGAAGACAGGGTGTGTGACGGGATGGCCCTACACGGGCAGTGACACCGCTGCTGCCTCCAGCACAGGGCTGTGCCGGTGGAGAGTTGGGGGTGAGGGTGACAAAGCATGATGAAGCGACAGAGGCGAGCAAGCGGGTGGAGTGTGTTCCTCTGAGACAGTTTTCATGAGCGAGGAGAGTTTGTGCTGACTTACATCTACTTCCACCGATTTCTCAGCACGCGAGCCTGAGCAGCAACGCGCTACCTGGGAAACAAAGCCACTCGAAGATGACTTCTTCACACGTGGAGTGTGTGCTGCTAGATCTGCTTTTGGCACAGTGGCTAGGTGTCCTCCGTGCAGTCAGTTTCTCAGGTGCTGTCTTGAGGTTTATATTAAAAACATTAAGATCCCACATGTCTTAAGGAACAATTTCTAAAACTGAATGATGCTGTGCTTTTTCGGGGAAGTCTTTACAAAACAGCTTGTAGTGCCCTAGTCGCAATTTCAAGAAAAACCTAATACAGGTTGAGTCAAAACACAGCATCGCAAGCCCTCACCTTCCGCTCCCCAATGAAAATGTTCAGATGCAACTTCAACATAAATATGCCCTCTTTCTAAAACAATTTGGCAAGTAAACTTAACTTCTAAGTACAGAATTAGAGCACCTCTGGAACAGAAAATGGAGTGAGTCTAACCGAACGGCAGATACGAGGAGCCACCGCCTGCTGCGGCAGGCGTACCCGACACCAATGACCCAGGTTAAAGCACAGGAAACCACTGGTGTAGGACAGTCACACTGATTCGTTTCAGGCACGGGGGCACCTCCCTGTCGTTGAGGTCAGGGAGCCGAGGTCTCATGCGAAGCGCGACGAGGGAAAAGGAAACAGGCATTTCTGGGGCTCCTCTGGCACCCACCCTTCTCTCCTCCTGAGGGTCACTCCCCGAGGTGGGCACGGCCCTGGGCAGTCAATTCAGAGTGTGTGCGACACCTGAGCAGCCGATTCACCACCACGTTCCCTCGGGAACAGACCGCAGAGACCACGCGGCCGAGCAGTAAGGCGCACATGCCCTCAGCACGTACCGTCACAGGAACTGTTCTCTCCGGGCCCAGCCTCTCCCGGCGGCAGCGCTGAGCTGAATGACGTGCCCGAGGAGGAGCCTGGCAGCCCAGTCCTTCTAAGCTAACGGGGACACCCTTGTGCCCTCCCGCGCGCCTGCCACGGGAGAGGGACAAGCTTCGGGGTGGGAGTCTCTGTGCTGGGAGACAATTCTCTCTCAAACACCAAGGTAAGGAGTGTGCTCTTACATGTTCATACAGAAGAGAGAAAACAGGACTGAATTTAAGGTCTAGCTCTACAGCAGCGACTAACAGTAAGCTTCTGGTGCAACGGGCACAGCAATTCGCAGAGCACGTCCAGGGTCTGAACTGAACAGCACTGAGAGAATCACACCGTCTGCCAAACCAGTAACTATTTTGTTTGCAACGTAACACACATACCATGCCATTTAAATTTTGGTTCAAAACTGATAATCATAAATTAAGTTTAAAAACTAAGGAAAAATGATCGATTAACAAGACCCATAAAAATAGGAAGAACCATTCATCATCGCCAGCATTAAAAGCACAAGAGACAGGGAATGATGAATGTTTTAAAAAAACCTGAGGTTTTATAATCAGTATTTCATATAGATTAAAGACATCAAATTATAAATGTTAAAATAATCCTGTAAAATATTTCAGGACAAAAATCTTTACTAGTAAAAAATACAAATATGGTAGTTTTAATTCTTAAAAAAAAAAAAAAAAAAGGACCCGTGTTTTTCATTTATTTTATCATGGCCATTTGTCTTTTTTTGTAACTTGCTACAACTCAAGGGCTTAGCATAGGGCCAATTTAGTAGAAATAAGCTTATACCATTAAAACCTTGTAAATTTTGATGATGATTTTAAAAAATAGTTAAGAATCTTCAGGGCAGAAATGCTATATAAAGTTCTCTATGGCAAATACTTAACAATAAGCATTTGAAAACATTATTTCAGCTATCCACAAGTGTTTCAACATATTTGAACAGTATTACTTAGAAAATCGAACTTACCTGCCAAACCATTCTTTGGATGATATATAACATACCATTTAAATTTTGATTCAAAAGTTACGATTTTCTTAGTTTTTAATAACTAATTTTTAAAAATACTTTTATTAAAGAGTTATCTCCAAGCATAACCCCTTATTTGAGTGCTATACTGAGCTTTACATTAAAATAATTATATATTTTCATATTACAATTAATTTAAAGGGAACCTACGTTTTCAAAGTGACAGTCACTGACAACTAGTGAACAAGGCCACTGAAGATTCCATACATATTATCTATGGAATTCTACAGTGGGACTAGGAAACTAAAATGCTGATTTTAAAATCGGAGCTTCAGACGTGCTGCACTAAAGACAGGACGGATGCGAACAGGCAAGTCTAGAGCCAAACCCTTCAGGCAACGCTGCACCAACTAACACAGACACGGCCTTCGTCACTCGCCACTTCCCTCTCTCCTCTACCTCGTTCAAACAGCATCCACCGGAACTTCCACCATATCAACCAAAATATACAAGACAAAAAGTCCAGCTATGTCTTTGTGCTATTTGCCTAGAATCAGAATGCCTTTTCTTCTTTCCCGAAAGCAGCATCTTTCAAGCTATTTGCCTGAACAGTCCAAGAGAAACAATCTATACACATCAAGCGCAGTAAGTTCTATGAGGGGATGAACTGACATCTCCTACTCTGCTCTGGTTGCTGCACTCAGTGACGCACATAGCCTCTGAGTGGTTGAGGCACTCAGCTGAGAAACACTGGCCTGGAGAAGCAGATGTTCCTTTGTCGGATGTATTCTGTTTGAACAAAGTGCTCACCTTTACAATAAAGGAGACATTTCCACAATCATCTTAATAAAGAAATGTTACCTATTATAAATGGTGACCCCAGCTTCACATTGCTATGAAATTAAGAAGCAGAGAGTTTCTCTCCTTTGCACCTTAAAATACTAATTCTACTGCAATGCTTTCTAACTGAACATGAAAAATCACTAAATGATGACAAATGTCAGTAAGTCTTCACTAGAGGGCTTGTCAAATAGGTTTCCCTTTGTTGCAAGGACACTTGGAAGAGAATTTTTCCAGTTAATTTTAGCTCCGACAGTCAATCGACTGTCTCGTAAGTTGCAGGGAAGTCGATCAGATCACTTACTGGTTACAACCTCAAAATTTGCTTGTTCTTAGTATAAATCTTAATCTGGGGTCAGCAGACCTTCTCTCTGCACCTGCTGTAATCCTTTGTTCTTTTTGTCTGTCCTTCCAGAACTCAAAAGATGCAAGAGCAGGGAACAAAATATTCAAAGTGAACTTTATTATTATTTTATCTATCAAATCATCCAGTTCAAGAATGGCTAAAAAAATGACATTGACCTCCCTCTAGGATTTTAGATATGCAACATATTTCAATTATTATTTGGGAACAAAGCTGTAGTGAGAAATGAAGAGCATTAATTTTCTTTATACACATACAAACCAGGGGACTTAAAGCAATTCATGGGAGGAGAGGAACAGTTTGGAAAGCAGTAAGTCAACACTGATAAGCTAAAAGCACTATACTGCAGAACTGAAAGAAAAACAAGGTAAAGATTTTTGAAAAAAGATTTACAATAGTGACGGAAAAAGTTGAACTAGTATGCAAATAAAGCTTTAAGACATCTTTTTAAAGAACTGACAATCAGTACCTTTTTAAATTTTCCTTGTCGTTTTGCTGCGGACTGCCCCTGGGAGTTAGAAGGACACTGTAAGAAAGCATGCATATCTACACAGGATGGAGGCACCACTTCTGTCTAATTTCCTCCAGTTAGTTCCGGCTGCATGTTGCCACAGTACTTAGAAGGGTCAGCCTATGATCAAAATGGCAGGCTTTTAAAGAAAGCAACGTTGCCACTTTCATTTTGTTAAGTAAATATGTACTCAAGTATTATTCCTACAGGGCAAATGTTTTTCAAGCTTTCATTTCAAAACTGTAGTAGAGTGATATCCATTAGCAATCAACACAGCTTTGCACAGAGGAAGTTTAGCCCAGGGCTCCAGGTTTTCAAGGACAGCGCAACTCACACCAGCATCACTCAAGGGAACCACGACATTGAAAGAGAAAGAAAACCAGCTGTTACCTTCCCAACGATCAGAGAACATCAGAAAGACAGCACTAGTCACGAAGGAGCAATTAAACAATGTGTTGGGAACTAAACTCGGTAGAGGCTTTAGGTTTTTGCTCTCTTTCAAGAAAATCTACCCTGATGAATGGTCACTACAGTTAATCCCACACATTTATAATTTAATTTCACAAGTGCCTTTGCAAGAATGCAGCCAGGGAGCAGAACAATCTCTCAAGTGCTCAGAGCACACTTTTCAAGTGAAGTCACAATCATCATGAGAAGTGGCTGCATCAGAACTTATCTGGGTGACACAATTGCTGAAGCCCTAGAGAAAGCAGGTGAGCTGCTCAGGACATGAATCTACTGACACAGGCAGCCAGGAGTTCTTCCGTCAGAGATTTGTCTATGAATGCCAAGGTATTAACATGATTCCCTTCAAATTCTGTTACGGTATAAACATAACTTGACAAATACATCTATATGAATACTTCCTAGATACATACACAGGCACTTTAAGTGTACATAAAATATTTATATATGTACTATAAACAAACAGTATAGGCTGAAGAGACTAAAAAACAGGGCAGGCAACTTTATGACAGTGAACAACCAACCAGCATGCCAACAATGAGTATACTTGTTAAGATGTATGAAATCTATTCGTCTTGAACAGCATTTAGAGATGCTAGCATTAGGTAGTGGACTTAACTTTGTAAGAACTAATGCTAACAAGAAATCCAAATCTGTAAAAAAGGTAACTTATTTGTAGTGAACCAAAATGGTATGACAAAAGGTGATAGGATCTGCATAATTATTCTCACAAATTTGTAACAGAAGGATGGAAAACGGGAAAAAGGTCCCTAATAAAATTGTAACACTCATTAAAAATATAATCATAAACATGTTTTAAACAAAAACATAATTTTGAGACTACAAAATAAAAGGCAATATTGAAAGCAATCCCTAATAATTACCTATGTAATTATGCAACATTCCAGTAGGAGAATGGTTTGTGCAAATGTGAAAAACACTCTTCATCAGTAATGATTGTTCGGACTAGTTTTTAGAGGTAATGAAGCCACGAAGATCTGATTTATTCCTACTTCCATAATACCACACTTGTTAAAATGCTCTAAAAGCGCTCTGATTTTAAACCTTCCATTCACTAAGCCATGTTTGATTTGCATCTATACATGTATTACGGGAAGTTCAAATTTATCAGCCACACAAACTAGGACAGGCTAGGGCCCAAATAATTCAGCTTAGAAAATAGAATACTAA
The DNA here is from genome assembly GCA_004363575.1 of Solenodon paradoxus. Classification (NCBI taxonomy): domain Eukaryota; kingdom Metazoa; phylum Chordata; class Mammalia; order Eulipotyphla; family Solenodontidae; genus Solenodon; species Solenodon paradoxus. The sequence goes on from RJWH01004622.1 coordinate 33,717, forward strand.
ATATTGCAAAATCTAATCAAACATTACTATTTGGGAAAAAATGATGACATTTTTCACCCAGGAAGACCTCGCCTTTAGCCATTCTGAAATGTGGAACTATGGCCCTCTTCAAAGAAACATGAAGTTGGGGCAGGAGTGGAAGAACATCTAATACTTACAGCCTTCTTTCCAAGTTCCGTCTTCGATAGTGTTAAGGATCCTGCAAGGTAGCACCCAGGTCCTGCCCCTTTAGGGAGTCTAAGAACAAAGAGCAAAGGGGAAAAAAGCAAAGGGAGCTTCACAAAGATATTTAGGGACAAAAAACATCAAAACTTTTGCTTTCTGAAATAATTTCCATAACCAAGATTTTAAAAGTCAAAGGGAGAAATAAGCTCAGTTTAGAATGTTCTAGAAACTTAGCCGAATGGAATGGACTACCATCAAAAGACTAGCGCCTCTCACAGGCGCTAAGTGTTATCACTTACTTGTCGTCAGGTAAGGAAGTAACAAAGAATGGCTGATTGTATTTGGGCGGTAATGTCAAGTTGGTTGATTTCTTTTTCCCTAGAAGTGCAAGGCTATGATTTTCATGAATATCTAAGCTCAAGGTATTAGACAACCTATGAGAAACAATAAATGGAAGATCTTTAAGACGCTCCAAATCACTGATCTGCTCATGACGAATCTGTAGTCGAATGGTATAATCTCCTTTCTCCAATTTCAAAGAATACTACAAAAGAAAAACAGTGGGGAAAAGTTTAGCCAAGTAAACTGAAAACACAGTAAGAGGATAAACAGAACAGGTGCTGCTTACAGAAGCAAGGCACAGTGCAAATTACTACACACGTTTGCACACATGAAGCCGACCGTGGGCAAACGAGCAGGGACACGCAGTGGATGGCCCAAGGTCACACGTGAGGGGAGGACGAGGACGAGGACTCTGAAGGCAAGCTTGACCCCAGGCCTGCCTTCTTTTCATAGTAACAGGCTCCTCCCACATACTCTCAGCTGAGTCAATGTATTCTCGAGACACCGATAAAGCACGTTTTCTAGTTTGTGGATATTCAAAGGCATATACGAAACCCACTCAAAACTGGGATGCTCTCTCTACAGTATCTGAGAGGTACCTACGCACGCCAGGGAATCTTTAACCAAAACGTCACACCCCTTTATCCCAGACAGGAAAAAAGGAGCCAAGAGAAGTCATCGAGGAATACACATCTACTCAGCTCGCTCTGCTTAACTTTAACTGGCTCCAGAGGAAGGGTGTGCGCTCTACATGAGCAGCGTCTAGGATTTTAAGAGCACCGCAGGAAGGCCCTGCCATACTCCAGCCTGCATGAAGAGAAGCGCCGGAGCCCACTTCGAGAAAAAATCCAAATCGTTCCTTGAATGACTAACTGAAAAGTAGCTGTTTCCATTGTTTACCATGAAGTTACTAGTACCTGCCACAAGGTGACTCATTCTGTAACAGTACTTCAGTCAGGAATACATTCAGGATGCTGTAAGATTAGATGTCTTCCTTCAGCCCAATACTGCCCAGCACAGGCTTCATATACAGATGTCCGTGGAGAAAAAAACTAGCAGCCCTATGAAACTGAAAAGCCTGTCTCGTGCGCCACCTCAAGGTGCTCACCATCCCCGCTGACTGGGCCTCACCCTCAGACGGGGAAGCCCCAGTTCACGGCGCCCTACTCCTGCTCCTCCTCCTCCCAGAGCTTGATTCAGCTGAACTGCAGGCTGAAAAGTACCACCGTCAACTCTGTCACAGACAACTGAGAGTCTAGTGGCGTGAGAATGCATTAAATACAAAACTAAGGCACATGAAGAAAATACGAATATTATCCTAACAAGAACCAAGGATTCTTTAAGAAGCAGCTTTTGCTCCTTCTAGAAAGCACTGCCAGTGCTATACCTGATGTGGATAAGCATCGCCTGAGCCCATCTGCCTTTTGTTCTGGTCAAATATAATCCACAGTTGGCTGTCAAATTCCGATTCATACAACAATTCACAGAGTAATGGGCAGCTTGGAGTGACTTCCCCACTCTTGGGCTAAAAAAAAAAAAAAAAAAGCACAATGACTTTACATAGTTTATATGATCTCTAATGTAGATTTAGATTACCTATTACTGATGAGACTTAAAAGTTAGAAATAGTTTCTCATGACAATCAGTTTTTGAAACCAGGAACATCCAGTATTTCGGCACTAATAAAAGGTACTTCTCTTTTACAAACTTACAAAGCCAGCTACTAGTATTCTTAATAAAGCAATATAAGTATTCTTCAGAACCTCTAAATACTCTATGAATTATATGGCAAGTCATTTCCCAAATATTGAAACCATACTCATTAATGTTGAAATTCAATAATTACTTAGTAAAATCTTACGATGCCACATTTTCACTAATATCAACTATCTTTACTATTCTATCAACCTACAAGTTATTCTAATGCCTGTTTCCACAGCTGCTTCACAGAGAGCCATCAGGAGACTATGGTGAATCAGAAGGGCCTGGCTGACCAGACACCTGACACCCCGGAAGGTACCACTGGACCAGTACCACTGGCCAGGTGTCAGTGGTTATATCAAAACTGAGGCTCAAAGGCCAGGTCATCACTAAGTTAGAACTGCAACTTCAGACCTGAATGGACCGTAATTACAAATCATAACTTCCAAAGAAAGATTCTATAACAAGTACACTACCTGACTTATTTCAGGAACAAACATATACACACACAAATATACATATACCCCCACATATATGAAGTGTGTGTGTGTGTGTGTGTGTGTGTGTGTGTGTGTGAGAGAGAGAGATAAACAAAACACAAAGTTCCCAGTAAAGTTATTCTTCATTATACACTTACTTGATGGAAGTTATATGTCAGGATCATCTCATAAAGTTGACGATTATTTGGCAAAACATCTCTCGATCCTAAAGGCTTTGTTTTTGCACTCAGTGGGCTATAATCAGACAAATGCGTAACTGATTTGATTCAAGTTATTTGATAAGAGTACAACTAAACAAGCCTATCACAACAACAAGCAGGCACCCCGAAAGTGTCTTCTTCAGTCAACTCTAAAACCCTGCGATCAGATTCATGTGGTTTTTACTGACTGAACCACAGCGAAGAGCACAGTTTGAATTTTGCAATGTTACAAAGGTAACTTTTTTCATGACAGAACAGTTCCAAATGTCAACAGTTCCCTGAGACACCCAGACCGCAATGCTAGGTGACAAACGCTGGTAACATAGAAGGGCGGTTTTTCCTCCTACCCTCCCGCATGCATCAGAACGGGCCGTGCACAAGCTACAGTGAGATGCTGGCATACGAGCCACTTAGCATCTCAGGCTGGAAGCTGCGCTGGGACTGCCTCAGAGACAGACCTGCCAGTACCCCTAGTGGGAAAGTTACAATCAATCTTTTCAACTCCAGCATTCGCGTGGAGAGAGGAGAGCTGACGCTACAGAGTTGACAGTCCCCCTCTCTCCTGCCCCATGAATACTCAGCATCAGCAGCCCTTAAAAACACTGAATGATACCGTAGCGTTTGGACCCAGCTCTTCAGGGTTATGCAGGGAGCCAGATCTTCGTATTTCAAAGAGGACTGCACATCAAAGCGGTTGATTCCCTCTGACGCATGCTACAAAGGACATTTTCAAATTAGTTTCTCCAACTTCGTACCTAAAAGTGTCAAGTTTACAAACATCCATGAGAAGCCTAAGTATGTCAGAACCACAGGTCATTTCCCCGTGGATGCTTAAGTCGACCTGGGAGGAACGTGAATAAGCGGCGCTAAAACGAAGGCAGCGCGGGACTCACAATGTTCAGCTGAGGAGCAGTGCACACGACCCCGTGGAACGAGACGGTGTAATCAATGTTGACGTCGCTAAGACTCGCCCACCAGCGGGCGATGCAGAACTCGATTGCTTTCCCGCCCTGCAGAAAAAAAGAAATCAGAAACGAAATCCCCTTTCTCATTTTTTTTCAAGGTGTATAATACAAACAGCAGTATTTCAAAGCAATTCTATGCTTTCATACTTTTCTTATTTGTGTAGCAAGAAAACTCAAGACCACTTTTTATCAGATATGCCGGGAGCCATACAAATCAGTGACACAGCCCTTAAATCAGTTATTTACTCACAGTCCTACAGAGCCGTCATAAAAGGGCTGAGGCAGCCACTGAAAGTGCATATAATAACGTAATGGTGAGAACAAACTGGAATGAGGACTGAAAATCAAAGGAAGAGGAAGAAGAAAATGGTAAGAGAAGGGCACCACCCGTGTAAGGAATATTCAACAGCACAGCTCAGAGGTACCTGGCAGCCAGAGAAGATGTGATTATGAGCATCCATGTCATTCTCCCTACTGAAAAAATTAACAACAAAAAATGCTGTGAGCACTGAATTTTAAATTTTCTAGTAGTCGGTACATTAAAAGGTTTCAGAACGAACCACTGGGTGCGCCTGGTGGCTCAAACGTTAAGCCCGTGCTTGGGGTGTAGTCCATGTAAAGCCCAAGAACTTGAAAAAAAAAAAAAAAAAGGCGTCACTGACACACGGGACACGAGTGACAGCATAAGAAACAGGAGCTGTAAGCAAGTTCAGAAAACCAGCTGCAAACACCGGAGCAGCAAGCTGGTTTGCTTTTGAAAAGGAAAGGTACAGTCAGGAATGAAGACAAGTAAACAGACAGGGAAGGGGAGAGAGGAGAAAGCAGCATTTTATTTCCATGAAGTTGTTCATACTGTTTACCCCCAAGACCCAGGACTCGAAGTCAGGGGTGAGTGGCCCGCGCTCCTGCCGGGGCGACTGGCCCAACCGCTGCTCCACGAGGCGCGCCAGAATAGCAGGTTTAGGAAAGAAGTCCAGCACACTCATCTCCCGTGAGGAAGCACTTGTCATTTCTAAGTGCTGCAGAAGGGAGAGCTTCTATATTTGACGTGAATTAGGTAGTAGTAGTAGTCATTTCACCAGTAAAGCAAATTAACTCATGGACTCAACAACAGGGCATGAACAAAACACTTGGCCTGGGTTCGAGGCCCGGAGGGGAACAACCGAACAAAAACGCTGCTTTAAAAAAAAAAAAAAAAAAAATTTAAGTGACACGTAGGAAAGTCTCAAGTAAGGAAATAATCCTTGTGTTGAGAAAACAGTGTCAGTCATGATCTATGTGACAAAGGATGAGATTTTATCAGATTTTCTTGTTTTTCTCTATATATTACAGTGTCGCAGCGAAAATTTTCCTAAGTGGAATTACGCAAGAATTGAAAGGGGCAATCTTTACCTGCTCGCGTAGCAAGGTTAGACGACCTATCGTGCTACTTCACTTGTTCAGCATGAACAAAACACACGGCCCCGGGGCGTTCTGAACGCAAACTACAAACGCAGGTTCAAACGCTCCGCACGTAGCAGAAGCACGGAGACACTTTGGGATGTCAGTCAACACTCACCAAGACAGGAAACGCTTCAGTCAGCGTCCCTTTTTCTGGGAGGGAACAAAACTTATAGAATTCATGACTCCGGTAGGCCCTCTGCTTCACAAGCTGCACCGCGTGGAGGACAAACTTGGCTGACACGTCAGAGGAACACGAACACACGGTAACTTCTGCAAGTAACGGGAAAGGAGACTTGAAAAGACTCAAGTGGACAGAAGTTATTTTAATAATGTCTATTGTTAGGGAAAAACATATTCAAGTAAAATCTAATTTCCTTAGACATCCAGAATCAAGAGAATAGGACTAAAGCTAAAAGGGGAGAAGCTCTAGACATGCGGAACAAAGCAGCACTAAAATGAAGAACCACTGCGCTGAAAACACCATGAAACAACAAGCTTTCACAGATGAACACAAAATTATCCTCATCGGGTACCTTTTGAGAGCCCTCTCCTCTGTGGCTAAGCTCATCCTCTCTCCTTGCTTTCTCGATCAAGTAAAGAGGATTTTCATTTTGGAAACCTCTCTACGTCATCATGCCTATATTCCATGGCACCTATTTACTCCACGTCACTGATAACTTTCCCCAGTCTCTCCTTCTTGGTTTACTTAGGTCCTGTGCGGCTCTAGAAGGTGATTATCAGAATGACTGAGGTGCGTGAGCTCTGAGGGGGGCAGCTAACCTGCTGCACACCGATGGGTGGCCAGGGAGGGAAGGTGCGACTCTCGTTCACACAGGCGACCCCACACGGAGCAAGGTGAACCTGAACGACTGCTAGCAACACGTGACCCAGCGCCAGCAGTGTGTCTGGTTATCTAAAACACAAATCATCTGCCTCACGTCTTTTTTTGCTGATTCTTGCCCCCTCCAGCTTTCCTGAGATAGTTAACAATGGCGAAGCCTCAGATGCAGGACAGGCGATCTGATGTCTGCACACACTGTGAAACCATCGCCACAACGAGCTCTTCATTACTTCACAGTTTGCAGCACCACTCACGACAGTCGCCGTGCCGTGCTGGACACTAAACCCCTTGAACTTCATCTGACAACAGAAGTTTGAGCCCTTTGATCAACACCTCCCCATGTCCTCACCCTGTAGTACATGTCTAACCTGCAACTGCAAAAGAAATGCTTTAAGCTACTTCCACTCTGGATCATTCAGTATCTTCATATTAAAAAACTTTATTTTTACTACCAATCTAAACAAGTCATCACCAAGCCATTATAATTCCTGAAATTTCCCATTAAGCAGGTTTCATATCCACTACTCATTTAATGAGTTAAAAGCTTGACTATTAAAATATCCCAACACCTGACACAGAGGCAATGCAAATGAGATCTTAACCTTTGGAACACTTGGTGATATGGCGGAGGGCAGGGTGTGCTGGACATGCATGAGGAATGGGGAAGCTACATAAAGAAATTTAATGGGCAAAAATAAAAATAAATGAAAAAAGAAAAGAGGAAAAACAACCCCTTTGGACCTAATAATCGCAACTCCGGGGCTGCGGGCGCACGCAGTGCCTTCAGCCTGGGAGCATGTTGCAGGCACAGGTAGAGCGCAGCAGACAGGAAGGTCGTGAAGAGAGAGACAGTCTTCCATGTCACTTACCAGCCCACGTTGCACCCTCGGGAACCTCAATAAAATGCCTTCGAATCTGACCAGGTTTGAAATGTACATCTGTAAAGGCTAGATCATAATGTGACGATTCACTGACTCTGAAAAGGAGGAAAAATGAGTGATTAAATATAGTACTCATTAAAAATTCCTATCATAAGCCCACTGGTACTCAAGATTTGAATAATTCATTAGAAATAAGCACAGGAACTTAAGCTGATTATAAAACCCCTTAATTAGAGAGAACTATTAGCCCACCGTCGATTTTTCTACTTTGTCTATTTCGCCATGTCTGTCAAACACACACACGCACACCAAAAGCACTCTTTGTTAAAAGAGTGTACAACACAGGATTTCTCTGTTACCACACCTGGGCTGAGTCACAAATATTAAAGGAAAGGTCAAGTTTTATGTCATGGGTACTGTGTCTTGTAGTTCTCAGACTAGTATTAACCCCCTTTTGTAGTTTTCAAAACACTATGCCATAATGATCAGTAAAGAAACTGCTTTCATAGCTTTTTTGAGAGTAATCAATGAATAAAGATCAAATGCTTAATTACCCACTATGGAAATCTAAGGTACCAGCGAAGGATAAACTCTAGCCAGTGTAACACAGAGCACCAACAATGAGTCACCGTTATTAGAAGGTACTAACGCAACAGTGAATAAACATTTCCCTTCGCTCTCACTAATCTACTGGGGGCAGAAAAACCACCAGAGAAGTTTAATGCCATATGCTCTGCGAGAATGATATAAGGGAAAGACAGAAGGGAAAAGATATGAAGAATATTTAGTTCACACAAAAGGACCAGGAACATTTCCTGAAGAAAACATCTCAGCAGATTCCTGAATCTTCTTTGTCATCTTGTCTAAGTCCCTAGTGAATTTCCAGGGACATTAGATGGCTGAGAATGCAACTTTGGTTTCTTTGGTTTCTCCAAGCTGAGTTATTTTTCATCTCCTATTTTTTACGGGTGGAGACTTACTGCATATTTAAAATTTACCAGTGTAACAAAACCAATCGAAATTGTTAACTTGGAACTCAGTTGTTTGCAGAACTCTCATGATCCCAATCTCATTCTTCAACTACTACGTAACTTTAGTTTTTTTACACACTATTTAATAGACTCCGCACAGGAAGAGCATAAGGGGACAATCCCCGTATCTTCGGGTGATTCACTCAGGTGGGGTGGATGGATTAAACAAAAAGGACAAGGTGCTGGTCAAAGCCTGCAGCACAGTTGTGCAAAAAGTTCCACCAGCACCGGAGACGGGCACATGCCTGGTCACTGAGAGAGTAAAATGAAGCAAAGGAATCAGCTGTGCAAGTAAGTGCACCAGGTCCTGAGGGAACCTAGCACCCTGAGAGGGGGTTCCTTACACGTGTCCTTTGGTGTAGGAATGACAGGCGGCACTGGACTATGAAGGGACACTGCTGAGCATCTGAGGAGCTTGAACTCGATCCCCAGATGCACCGCCAATATATTTAAAAGAGGAAACAATGCGATCTGATCTGAATTCTGTGGTTTCCAGGTGGGAGACAGGACGGGAGGGAAGAGTCAGGAGAGAATAGGAACCCCAGAGATGGGGACAGGCATAGCGAGGGAACAAACAATGTCGTCCAGCACTGCAGAGCTATCAGCTATGCCTCCAGCATGCGGCTATCAGGAGGGGCTTGTCATCTGGGGAAAGCAGTTTCAGCAGAGGGGCAGGAAGAGGACAGATGCCACCAATCAATCACAGGGAACAGAAGAGCATGACTGCTGACAGGCCACCCTGAACTTCGAGCGAGGAGCTCGGCTCAAGCTCGGTTACCGGTGCTGGCTGAGGAATGTTTTAGAAGTCACATTGTCCCCATAACGAGCCACACAAAATGACACGGGACAGTATGCTGCCAGCAACTGTCACTTACTTAGCTGCTATAACTGCAGTAATCGGAACTCTGAACAGAGGACCCGCACTCGAGGAGGCTGTATCATAGCCGCACACCTGAAGCAAAGAAAAGTTTCAGTACCGGTAAACTTTTCACCAAAGAAAAACCGGTAATCTATTCAGAATTAATATCAAAATGGTAAGTTCTTAAGCACAAGTCAACATCAATTTTCTGCTGTCAGAGCCCATAAGCCCAGTAAACAGTCAAGACAAATACGTGCATAACACCCCTGGACTAGTTCAGACTAACGGGGAAATGAATGCTAAGCAAAGGACTTTTAAACATTGTAAAGAGTGAAGAAAGCAAAACCAGACACACCCATACCTCTGTGTAGTGCAGCCCTTCTCTTAAGCCCCTGGGGTCCACGCGTATGTTTATGTGTCTGCACTGATTCATGAGCTCCAGGTGGCTGGGGCACTGAACCCACGACGAATTCGAAGTTAAAGCTAAATGAAGCTGAAGGGATATTTTTTCAGAGTTTTCTGGTATTAAAAAGACCAAAAACGAAAGGTTAGTAATTTCTCCTTCCCTTTAAAATCATTCTGTCGTCTCTCCAGAAAACTGAGCAAGCATGTTTGGCTGGCTGTGGGGTGTGCTTGGGTGTGGGCTTCCCGAGTGTCGCCGAATCTTCCTCAGGTTTTAGGACGCTGGGGTCACTCGCTGCCACCAGCCCTGCTAGCCCATCCCGAGACGCGCTCTGACGGAGACGGCGGTCACTGCGTGCGGACGGCAGCACCTGACCCGACGGAGGCTGTGGACAGAGGTCTGCTGTGCCCACACCTGCCCGGGGGCCGCTGCCCCGGCTACTTCTACACTCCGCTCTGCAAGCGGAAACTGCCTGACACCCAAAGGGTCCGAGCAGAGACAAGGAATCTGACGCGCTAATTCCCACACGCTGATTTCCTAACATGCAGTCGCTGAAGGCTGCTTTTTTGGGTAGTGGAGGTTAGCTTCACTGGGACCTCCAGCTGCACCACACTTTCCAAAAAACTTAGTTTATGGCAATACTGTCAATTCATGTTCGCTTTCAAACATTAGTCCACAAGCTCTTCTCTCTCATGATACTAGTCACCCAAACCATAAATGCAGGCCTGTGCTTCCCCTCCGCTACTCACCCGTATTTTCGGGAAACACGGGTTCGATGCCAACGCCGTGGTCGGAAGGAGCAGCCACCTGCACAGGGTCTCGGAGGTAGATACCACGGTTATTTCCAACAGTAACGGTGAAACCCAGTTTGTTAGCGAAGGAGGTATTCTGAACGAGGTAGTCATACGCTTTATCAACCTGGTTAAAGAACACAAACAGGAAGACACGAATGATCGGGTGGAGGAAGTATTTTGCCCTAAATGATTTGATTTCAGTGGTGGCAAAAACAGCAAAACTAATGGGGCGCTCCCACCTTCTGTGAGAAAAGGAGAGTGTAACCGCTGAACTGCCGTCCACGTCACGCCCACTACCCCCACAGGGCCGGAATGAGAACCTGTTGCGACGCCATCAGGACTGACCAGGTTTTGCTTTCCTCCTCTTTGCTTTGAGCTTCTACCCACATGTGTGTCTCTTACTTCTCTTAGTACAACAAAATGACAAAGTAAGGGACTTACTTTCGGACTCTCTTTACTTTCAAGTTTAATCTTCAACAGACTTCATCATTTTCACATGAAAGGAAATGATACCTGGTAGCGGCTAAGACACTAAAGATTTTACAGCCTCCAGGCTGTACAAACCACCATACCTGAATGATCCCATGTCCCTGGGCAAACACTTCGATACTGTCAGCCTTCACCGCCGTGTTCTCTAGTGCCCTTCGGACCGAGTGAACTGTGTATTCAACGCCGTTAGCTTTCAGACCTGAGGTCAGAAGACCAAGGGCAAGGAAGCATTGTCAAGAGCGCTCACGATTTAAAACCGTCCCTGTCCTCCCCTGTGCACATTATATGTACAGGCTCTGGTTTATTACGTCTTGTGTCTCAACACTCAAATTTTTAACCCTTTACTTTTTTACAAAGTCAAATCAAACCGCCTGACTCACACTGCTGGCATCATACACAGACTTAATTCAACAAAAAGTACTGCATATCCTTTAGACAAAGGCAATAATGCAGGCAATGCAGAGGTCGTGTCAATGTGCAAAGCAAAGATCAAGAAGCACTGAATGACAATTCTTTAAACACTGCTAGTCAAACAGTACGGTTGCTGGCAGCGGTTTTCAACCTGGTTGCGTGCTGTAAATTCTGGGGCAACAAACAAGCAAAATGGTGCCGAGGCCTCACAGGGACCAATTAAATCGCAACCTGAGAGTGGGTCCCAGGTGCTGATATTAAGAGCTTCCTGGTGAAGCGGTCAGTCGGAAAGACTGTCCTATGTGAAGGACACGGCCCCCATTTAGAAACCTAGTGAGGACCTTGTCAGAGACATGGATGAGTAACACAGCATTCACGGACACTGAGAAATGAGCGAAACAAACATGGAAATATACTAACTACCCAAAGAGCAAGTCAAGAAAAAGTGGCTGATCTGTGCCAGTGAGAATCCAAGAAAAGGTGAAGATCAGAGGAAAGGGTACTGGAGTTAGGTTTTATGTCCCTGACAGGAGTTTGAAGGCAGAGAGCACACACAGGACATGAGTGACTGACCTGTCTAGCCAGGTTGAACAGAAGTAGAAATGAGGGTGGAGCGTATAGGAACTTAAATGGGTGACACCTATGTGGTGTGGACTTCACATAAGCCTGGGACCAACCCCGATGCCACCCTTTAGTGCTGGACGCCTCCTCCCACCCCCTACACCCCACCTTTTACTGCCGGCCACCTCCCAACATACATCGCCCTAGAGACTCCCTCTCTGCTGCAGCTTGTTCCAAAGTAGTAACTACTCCTGTTTAATATGAGCTATAAATGGTTTTATTTTCACCATTTTTTTTAATGGAAAGGTGAAGGCAGGAACGCAGGTGAGGAGGCAATCAGGCAGAGATGAGAAGGAAGCATTTTGTTTTTATTTGACTTCACATTGGGTGTCTCCCCCGCCTGGCCCCAGGTCTTGGCCCTGGTGTCTGGGGGACAGCTCCCAGGTACACCAGCCGCCAGGTCGCCAGGACATGCCCGACCTGCTTTGTTTTGTGTAAGTCTGTTTCCCACAACTCTACGTTCCACGAGGGCAGGGATTTTTGATGTTCTGACCACCAGTTTAGGCCCAGAGCTACAATGTTACTTCACGTTCATTAAAAGCCATAAACAGACTGGTTAAAAGAGCAAAGAGACTTTTAAATCATTATTGTCACAAAATATTCTACACCTTAAATTTTACTTTAAGACAGGACAGTATCAATTCTACCACGTTTTCCCACCCCGAGGACTTACTTATCTGCAATAAACTAAATACATTCAATGATGTTTCATGCATGCTGACTGCTATCCACAGTTCATGTTGATGCTTAACACCTACTCACCTAAGTATAAACACATCAGAGATTTCAGAAGCAGAACTAAGGTGAACTACAGAACGTAACATTTAACTTACTATAACATTGACATTATACTGCCACTTCTATCTCATTAACGGTAACGGAGATTGAAATTCATGTAAAGTAGTCAAAACTTTCTGGTAAGTAGTCACTCCTTTCTGGAGGTTTAGAAACAGCCACATGCAGGGCACTAACAGCGTCCTTACCTGAAAGCACAAGGGCGATGCCTCCGCACGCGTTCGGAGAAGACATGGATGTTCCATTCATGAGCTGGGTCCCTCTCAGTGTCCAGTTAGGGACAGAAGCGATGGCTCCTCCCGGTGCACTGATACTCACTCCCAGGGCCCCGTCGGAACTGAACGCAAAGTCATTAAAGTTTGCTTAGCAGAGTGAGGGCTGGATGAGCACCGGCATTCATTAAAAAAGCCACCGCAATCAACAGGGGAATAAACACCTGCACCGCCACGTCCCCAGCAATTTTTTCCCTTGTAACTGGACAAAATTATGTGTCTGAGCTTACATGTTGTAGACTAAAGGCATCAGATATATTTATAGAGAAAATAAATCAGCATCACTGCAAACGCCTTAATGAACTCTTGTAAGTAGAAGCGTTGTCCTTTGTCTAAAGTTTAATATAGCTCTGTCCAGTAGAACTATATGTGGGTCAGTCATTTTACATTTTCTAAAAGCTGCATTTTAAGAGTTAATAAGGAACTGGTAAAATAGTATGAATAGATTTTATTTAACCCAACATATTCAAAATACTGTAATTTCAACATGTACTGGAGAAGATGAGTTGATACTCTGTTGCACTAAGTCTTAAAAACCCAGAGCACACTTTCCACTCACAGAACCTCTCACACATCAGATCGCCCTCAAGCACGGGGGCTGTGCTCTGCTCAACAGAGTTCTCCAGGGAGGGCACCGGGCACCAAGGGCCAAGGAGGCGGAGCCTGCAGAGGTCACTGTCACGCCTGCCATCCAGCAGCTGGCCGCGCCCTTCCAGCACTTCCCCCCTCGGACGGAACGAGTCCCCTTCCTGGCTGCGAGTATAGTGCACGTGGCTTCAGGCCCCACACGGAGCAGATCATAAACCAAAAACCATGCTCCTGAAATGGGATGAGTGCACCCACTTTAGAGAACACGTAAAACAAGCGTTACCAGTGAGTATCTGCTGACCTGTAGAGATGCTGCTATGACAAAGCGGTTTACCAAAGTGCCTGTGTTCTCCGCGGGCACAGGGCTGACTAAAAAGATGTTCACTATGATGTCACCTGACACTTCACACATGAAATTGAAGGGGATGTTCCATTTTCTTCTTGTCATCACTTACATTGTCTACCAACGGTCACAAGCAGCATTCGGGATCTTACAAGAGGGAAAGTGGCTAGCAAGAGCCATTAATTCTATTTCCTACTGCTTCCTTCATTTTTCATTCATCAAAGGGGTTAATCATAAAGCCTTTGTAGGAATCTGACTATTTTCTAAAAGCGGTTTCACGAAATGCAAACAAAATTTTATTAAAATGAAATTGAATACCCCTTTAGAGTTCATCCACACTGCTCCTAAGTCTTAAAAATTTCCTTAAAATAAAAACAAGTTAGTGACTGTTATATCGTATTTTACAAAAACTACTTAAAAAGACATTAGTTGGCAATCTTGAGGAAAAATGCCATATTGCAAACATCAGAAAATCAAGTCTGAGAGTCAGTCCTGATGAAAAGGATTTTTCAAATAGTACTTACTGAACACACTCCATTCGGTAATAATGTTTTATATTTTATTCCCTAATAATGAAATCAAATAATTTACCTAGAGAAGACTAGAAAGATACCTCTAACTCAGATGACTTAAGTTTAGCATTATCACATGTGGTCTGATGTCAATCAACTTTTCTAACCTTATCTTCCAATATTCATTCCTTTTTACATATCTTATATTACAGAACAATTTATTTCCCTAAAAAGCTTCCCCGAAACCTGCTCATCTTTGGGCTCATACTATTCCTCTGCCACATAGAACTCCCTTCTTCCACCTTAAAATCCTATCAAGGCCAACTCCATTACCGCCGCCTCCTCGAGGTGCCACCTTGAGAGAAATGCTTACCCGCAGCTCCGCAGCCCGTAGGCCACCTCGTCCTAAATGGCATTTTGAACTCAGATCACAACCTCCTCATCTAGCCTTGCCTCCTATAGCGCCCAATGTACTTGCTGAAATGAATTCAAAGTCCATTCTCTCAACATTAACTCCAAATAGAAAAAGGGGTGAATTAAAACAGGCTTTATCTTTCCGAAGATGCTAACATCCTCTGTGAACATACAGATTCTGTAAATAAGGACTTAATATGCCACCTGAGAGGATAATAAGCTCCTGGAATAAACAAAGCTCACAGAGGGTTTCTGGGAACCACAAGAAATAAACCTCATTTATCACACAGAGCTTGCCTGCTCTGGGTTGTGTGCCAAGCTGTTTGCATTTTCCGTGAGCTCGAACCTAAAATACGTGGGTGCAGGTTTGTAAAATGCACCTTGTGTCTCACTGGTGTTCAAGCATCAACGTCACTCCAAACAGGGCCTGCACTACTTTTTAAAGAAAATCCAGTCCTTTTTATTGACAGCCTCAAAAATAAAGGATTACTGACCCAGCCAAAGAATTCTATCATACATCCAACAGTGAAAGAACTTGTTTTTTTACTTATGCTTCCTTGAGATAACATCATGAAAATGCTGGAAAAGTAAAAACAGAAATCAGTAAAATGATCGAAAGTCTGCCCCTCCTTATAACCATGCCAAGTTTAATCAAATACCTGTAACAGTCCCAGGGATTGCTCTCAACCTACCTGGGGCCTCTAGAAGACCATGTGTACTGATTTGCAGGCAATTTCTCTCTCAGAGAATACTCAGCAACCATCATATCAGGAGAAACATAAGCACCAACACCTGCGGGATGGATTTCATTATGAACAAAAGGAACATGGACCTTAATTCCAAATTCACTATTCACTGGTCTATGGAACTGCTCTGGCTACACCACCGTTCTCTCATGAAATGGAAAGAAACAAACAACCAAGGAAAGCTTGCTGAACAGACACACACACTAGATGCTTTGTTTTGGATATAAATTACTCAGATTATATGGATTAAATATAATGTACCTAAAAGTGTACCTACGTGTGAAGTTAAAAAAAAAGCAGTGTGGGGTTTAAATTGTAAAATGTAACTTCAACTTTAGAAAAATGAGTGACTGATCTTCATTTTTTCATGACCGCTGCCCCCCAAATTCTACCACAAAGCTGGCAGCATCCCTCTGCTTCAAAAATGGCTACAAGAAGCTACAACCCTCCAGATAAACATGCCAATAGAAACTCATTCGTGTTTGAAAATGAGAGCTCAAACTCAGTGTCTTTATTTTAGAAACGTGGAAACAGGGCCTGGAGAGGCTGAGAATGTGGTAAACACAATCAGCCAATCTTCTTTACAACCTACACATATTGAGAACGAAAGACTGGGGAAAATGTGTGCCCTGAGTATTCAGAGTATTTATGATGAACAGTGCTGCCACCTAGACCTACAATCATTTTTAAAAATTAAGCTTAATATTTTTAGTGAACCTTAGTATAAAAAAATGAGAAAATACTGAGTATTGTACTACAGTAGCATACTTGGATCTCTAAGTATCTTTCAGATCATTTTGTTTCATTTTGTGTTTAAAGTATTGAGAGAAATGGAACAAACGATAGATTTATCACTTGTAGGCGCTACTGTATTAGCAGAGGCTTTGAACTACATACAGCAAGCTATACCTGGCTTCTTCAAATTTAGAAATTACGACTCAAAGTCTGTCTTATAAATCTAAGATCACCGTTATCACAACACGACAAAAGGTTCAAGTGTACATGGTTATAAACCAGTGTGCACATGCCTCGTTCAGTTCAGCACTACAAGTCCCAATCTACCCTACGCGGGTTTTTTAAAACAAAACAAAACAAATTTTAAGAAGGTGCTTGTAAACTGATAAATAAAACTTGAGTCAAATACCTTGATTTGAGTTCCTTTGTCCACATAATCTTTTGAAAAGCCCTTCTCTTGCTCATTCCTACCTACTTAAGCCTTCGTTCCTGCAGGTCTGAGAAAGGCAAGCTACGCTCTCCAAAGCTGACATCACGGCAGCTTTGAGTGTGAGCGCTCTGCACGCCAGCAACCCGAGCGCCAGCGACTTCACAGTGAATTCTAGACCGGTGGTCCCTGCGAGATGTTGGTTTCCTGAGCACCAGGCAAGGGTCCGCGTTTGGCATATAACACACAATCAACCGTGTAGTAACTGAGCTTTTGTCTGTCTGTTTTCAGCAAGTCCTCTTCCAAGAGAAGAAACGAACCTATTACACTCGAAGTGGTTCCGCCTGGGCAACCAACGGTAGAAAGGCAGGGGCCGTTGTTCCCAGCACTCGAAACATAGATGATATTGTGCTTCCACACCGCTTCACTGATGACTTCACAAATTCTCCTGGAAGAGAAACCGGAGTCCTCTGGACATTTACAACTGTCACACATTTCAAGAAATTATATACAACATGAAAACAGAAACGCGTGATTTACAGAAATAACATTTCCACGTTCGTTCACGCTCCCATGAACTAGCACGGTGCGTATGGAAGTGCGTTAGCGCCACTCACTAATAGTCTCAAACCAGAGATGCTCCGGCACTATTACCTGAGTGTTTTTAACACAGAAACACTGCTGAACTATAAGGCGAGGTCAGTCTTGGCCCTGTCCACTACTGGTGAATAGGCCATTCAAAGTGACAGGTCCTTGGTTGGGTCTCAGGTAGAGGACTTACGAGGCGAGCTTAAATGGGTGGAAGTGCTGACACGAACGAACAGATGTGGGAAGATAAACTGTACAAGGACAGAAATACTGAACTGTCAAGCAGTGACTGGCGTGGGGCAGTAGGTGCTGTCACTTTCAGTTCCCACTGAAGAGGGCTGACAGCAAACAGGAAAATCCTCCTGGCATGAACTCAAGATGAGGTCAGACCATGAGGGAAAACCTGAGCAGTGTGAAAAAGAAAAATGCCTGAGGACACCCAGAGGTGGGAAGTAGGAGGTGGGGGAGGACGCTGTGAGGAGACGCCCGAAGCAGTCAGGCAGGTCAGAGACTGGAAGAGAAGGTCAGGCTGTGCTGCAAAATGAGGCGGATGACAGGGTACCTGTGAAAAGCCAGGGGAGGGTCCTTTCAGAGGAAAGCTAGGCAGCGAAGGTATCCAATAACAGCAAACCGGGGTCTGGCCTGGTACAAATTCCATTTGGACAAAACTGCATTAAGGGAAATTCAGAAACCAGTGTGGTGTTGAGTCAGGGAGCGGTGACCGCAGGTAAGGAACTACTCTAAGGTCATTTCAAGGAGTCCTAAGGATGAAGAAAAAAGATGAGGTGACGTGAGGTCAGGGCCAGTAGGACTAGAGAAGGGAGATGGAACCACTGAAACACAGCAGAAGTGTTGCCGGAAATGCAGTGTGGAATGAAGAGGGTGTCTGGTCTGTCTGGGGCTGGCCGACACTGGAGGCAGCCAGGAGGAAAAGGAGAGGGACACGCTGGAGCGCTCTTTAAATGGGGACAGATAGCGGGTTCTGAGTGACTGGGTGTGGGTCTCCTCTCCTTCATAAGAAGGGAGGCAGTCAGCTGCGGGAAAGGTGTGGAGACCCCACGGAGCACATTTACTTTCTGCAGGGAGAAGAGATGAGGACGTGAGCAGAGGGAGAAGGGAAGCCTCCGAGGAGGAAAGGCACCAAATGCCCTGTAGGAATGACGGGTAAATGTGATGGGATCAAAGCAAGCGAGGCCAACGTCAGGTCTCCGCTTGCACACGCCAAGCAGAATGTCAGCGTGACTCGCCAGGAGCTGGCGGTGTGCTGTGCGGTCGTGAAGGGACCGGCGGGGCTTGGCAAGTCCACAGTGTGGTCAGTCCCTGGGAGAGACCTGGCTCCTTGTGGAAGAGAAGGAAGCCAAGTGACGGGCCATCAGCATCCCCGGCGGAGGGAGCAAGACATAACGTGGATGGGAACGGAAGTTTAGGACACAGAGCTGTATCCACCCACAGTGACTGTCCTTCTCAGTTGTGACCTGCAATCTACTACGTGAGCCAGTGAACAAGTGTCAGAGCACACTCACCCGGAATTTGGCCAGTGGGTTGCTTCTCCATAGCTGTAGTTGACAAGATCACACTTGTGATTGATGACTTCTATCATCTATTACAAAAGTCAAGAGTCTCGTTTAGGCAGCAGTTTATAGAAAGATTAACCCAGTATGATAAACCATCAGAACCCCCAGTTTCTTAAGCAATCATATTCTAATTTAAATCCAAATACTGGAATTACTTCTAAGCACCTGGCTGATTGAAAAAGGCAGTGAGACAGCACAGTAAGCGGCCGACAAAAATGGAAACAACATTTGCAGGCAAGAGTGGGGGAGAAAGAGAGGGGAAGATAATGGAATGGCTTTTACGAAGCTCAAAAATCACTAAAGTTATTAATTCGTATGTGAAAATGAAACGTATTAAACTTTGTTTAAGCTGATGGGGCAAGCTGGCCAGGAGTTCCTTAATCTGTTTAAGTGTCCAGAACAGTGTGCTAAGGAATTTACTAGAAATGAGAAATGAAACATCTTCATAAAGGTTACACCAAAAAACTCTACCAATAATTTTTAATGAAAATGACTTTAAAGTGAGTTCACCAAAAGCAGTCTCCTCACCAAAGGCAGGTGAAGGCACTGTTGGCAAACTCAGAGCACCTCCACCTTAAGGCTACCCAAGGTCATCACAGTGACTCAAGGTCAGCCTCACACACACACTCACAGCTCTTATGAGGCCTGTGCCAGTCTCCATGGTGCTCAGTCTTGTGTCGCCGATCTTGATGGAGAGGATCTGAGCACCGGGAGCCACGCCGTTCCGCTCGGGCTCTTCGGGAAAATGCCCAGCAGCTATACTGGCCACGTGCGTTCCGTGAGCTCCTGGGAGAGCAGACAAGGGGCAGGATGACAAACTACCTCAGAGAAAGTGGCAACCATGCAACATGACGTGCGTAGTGCTATTCAAGACAAAAATCTCCTCTCGTGGTGGTGCCTCTAACCTAACTCACATACAAAAACAGTGACACCCACTATCCCACTACCCTGGATTCTACCCTGTGACAAATGTGCAAGTCACAAAGGTGAGACTGGACTGATACAACTGACAAAGAGCTGACACCCAGAATCTCATCTTTCCAATCAAAAGGAAAGAGAACCTAAAAGAAAAATGGGCAGAACACCCGAAAAGCATTTCACAAAGAGGGTTTCACAAAGGAGGAAAACCCAACAGCAAATAAAGCTATGAAAACCACCTCATCAGCCATCTGGGAGTGTCTCCTGAGACCTTTCAGAATGGCAGAAACCTCAGGGTGACATCTGCGGAGGGGATGTGCCCTCAGGCACTGGTGGGGCAGACTGCCATTTGGGGAGTTAAATGTGGGTACTGCCTGTGACCGAAAGGAAACCAGTACACGTGTGCTCTAAAAACACGTGCAAAAATGCCACAGAGGCATTGCTGGTAAAACTCAAAAGCTGGAAACAACCCGGAGACCCAAGCCATCATGGAAGACCACTGAGTGCACTCACAGGGTCGAGGGTCAGGCCGTCAGCAACAACTACCGCGGTACTGACAGGAGCGCACGTTAAAGCCACACCCAAGAGTACAGAGCAATTCCCTCTGTGCACATGGGACGCCACCATGGGAAATGGCCGTATTCAATCACTTCTGACCTACGGAAACACCACCAGATGGTACAAACTAACGTGGCGACAGAAAGCAGGAGTCGTTAGCTCCGAGAGCAGGGTTGCCCAGTGATGAGGAAGACGTGGGATGGGGCTTTGACGTTTTTCATTCTTGTGCCGAGGAGTGGTTAGACCACACTCCACCCTGACAATTAACAAGTGTACGAAGCTGTGTTGTGTGTCCTTTTTGCTCTGTGCTCTCTATCAATAAGGAAAAAAAACCAACCCGCCCCCATGGTTTTTCCTAAGTGAGAAGGCTTCTGAAAGGCACGGAGGGAGGGAAACAGCCCACCGCTGCTGGATGAACAGCAGCACCAGCACCACCAAGGAGAGTGGACTCTGCTGGCGGCGGAGGCGGAAGCGGCAATCCTTCTAACTGCCCTGCAGGGCTGCGACTCCCCTATCTCCCCAACTGCGACATCTCGGGCCCAATGCTGTCATGTGACAATGAACGCAGATCCTGAGATGCATGTCGGCAGGCCACTTCGTAGTGCCATGTCATCACACACACCTGATGGGTGCCCGTGGGGGCCACCGGCGCGCCAGTGGGAAGGGACTCATAACCGTGCCACCAGGTCTTTGCTTCCTGCTCTCTGCAATCCAGCACCATGTCACCACCCTCACGGCTATGACTCGGCAGACGGCTCACAGGATGAGTGAACAAGGACACGGAGCATCCAGAGAGCTCAGATTTGGCGGGTGGCCTCTAAGGGTGCAGCCACCATGGGGAAGAGCCTGGAAGGTCCTTCCAAAGTTAAACATGTGCCGACCATACCCAACCAGCTCGCTGAGCTATCGGTTCCAGTTAAACAAAACCTATTTCCACACTAAGACCTGCTCACAGTGATGAAATAGTCCACATGCCCATCAGCAGGGACTGGATAAACAAACATCATGAAATGCTACTCAGCAATAAGGAAGCAGCGATTTGTAATAATAAAATGGATGAATTTGAAAATATTATGTTGAAATAAGGCAGGCAAAAAAGCCCCTTATTATTCCACTTATATGAAATTCTAGAAAACGCGAAGTCATCTAAAGAGGCAGAAAGCACTTGAGTCGCACCTGGGATGAGTGGGGACAGGGCTGGATGAAAAGGAAGACAAGTGATCTGTGGGGAGATGGGCAGATGGTCATTACGTTGGTTGTGGGGGTTTCCTGGTGCAGATGTGTGACAAACCTTGAGGACTTTTCATTAGAATTCATGTATTTAAGATTTATGCATGTAGGTAATGCAGTTTTATTCAATTTGACTGCTGTTTAATATGCCAAAGTATGAATAACTCACAATTAAAACAAAAAAACAAACACCTATTCTCTCGCTGAGTATTCGGTCTCCACCCTTTCTGGAATGACAGAGCGCCGCAGCGAGACTCCTGTGACTTCACTCTTCGCACTTACAGGGGGATTTCTAAAAGGTCAATTAACATTCGTAGGTGAAGTCACTGCATCCAAGTGAAACGCGCTGCTAGAGTCGGAGGCTGGGCCACACGTGTACTGCTGGTTGCATCCTGCACGTCAGGACTGTGAAAAACAGCACTGTGCCTGGGGATCGAATCCCATCTTCTACCTCAAACTGAGTCTCTAGTTGGCACCAGATTAAATTCTCTATGAGGCTGCATTTGGCTACAGAAATCTATCATCTTACGCTTTATAAATCATCTCTCAGCAAATGTGAAAGAGTACCTCCACTGGTCACGATGGAGAGGAGGTTTCCATCGTCATAGATGTTCACGGAGTAATTCAGCATCTCAGCTGCGCCGAAAGAGCCGTACTCTTGGGCCTCCTTGTAGTTTCTTAGTACAGCGGATTTACTCAAGTCCCCGTCTTCATTTGAATCAATGCAGGCTCTGTAAATTGAGAATAAAGACAGGTGGTAAAACGTATCTTTTTCAACCTGGCTAAAACCCGTTTCACATCACTCCCAGGTGTCTTCTCTGTATCCTATATACTCCTCCCTCAGTAAACACAGTTACAGCCTGGGTTGGAGTCCTGTTTCACAGGTGTATCAGTAAAGATCAGGTTAAGACAGCTTACAGGAACTGGTCCTTAAATGAAGTCATATACAAAGGACTTCAGCAACAACTGTCCGGCACAAACCTCCAGGCAGAAAACTAGCCACTTGAGAGATCAAAGCTTAGCCCAGAGCGTGAGTTGAGGATGATTCTGACACACAGCCTAGGTCTTACTTCCCACTGCTGCTTTCAGAATTGGCTTCGAGAATTCAACAGCTTGTGTGGGTTCCTTGAAACTAGACGAACCACATACCAGCCCTGGTTCCAGAGTTGTAACAGCTGTAGGCAAACATTTACTCTTTCTCTGCAGTTCTAGGACTGTCCTCCAGTCAGCACTCTCCCTAGATTAGTAAGTTTTTAATATTTAAGATACCTACTTCCAAGCACATTTGAAGTTAAGGTGGCTAAAACTCAACTGGAATGCAATACAC
The DNA here is from genome assembly GCA_004363575.1 of Solenodon paradoxus. Classification (NCBI taxonomy): domain Eukaryota; kingdom Metazoa; phylum Chordata; class Mammalia; order Eulipotyphla; family Solenodontidae; genus Solenodon; species Solenodon paradoxus. The sequence continues at coordinate 56,390 of RJWH01004622.1, forward strand.
ATCACTAAAGGGTCAACACCTTTTAGCTGTTGGTTGTGCACATCTTTCAAAGAGCTGCATTTTAACAACTGCAGCCGCTACAATGAATTAACCGAAGTCTGCTAGTACAGCGAGAGCACCAGTTATTAATGCTCTGAATGGTTTCATTAACAAACCACAAGAGTCTGAAATTGCTGATTTATGTACCACACCCAGCGTTCAGCAAAAATTATTTCCAGCATTTCAAAGAGCCAGGTAATACAGAAAACTGAACACTTACGGGAAAACGAGGCAGGGAGGAAAAGCAGCCTAACCAGTGGCGTCAGGACTGAGGCCGACAGGTAAAGCAAGGGCAGTCCAGTCTCCCATATTGTCCAGAGTTCACCTTCGAACCTAAAATGCATGCGAACTGGCCAGGAGCCACCAGAGAAATCATCTGAAGTCCTCCTTTTATTCACTCAGCCCATGATTCACTCGAGTCCTGAGAATTCCTCTTTCACCCGCTGGATCTGCCCTTCGACTTCCTATCCTGCCCTCGGCTTCGCTAACGTGCTGGCCCTTCAGCAAAATCTTTCTCGATGCCTCCGAGACTGCTGTGGGTGTTCCCAACACCCGCCTCCGGAGTCGCTTTTATAATAGCTCATCGGGAACAAAGAAGGTACGCAAACATTTGCCGAATGATGAAAGAGAGACTCCATCAACGGCTCTGGCAGTACTCATGGCAAATACAGTGGCAGTACACGGATTCTTTTTTAAAAAAATGTGCAGCAGGAACAAAGGCAAGGAGGCAGGCAGGCAGGCAGGAGAAAGCAGCACTTGATTTTATTCAGGTGTTCGTCTTGGTTGTCTTCCCAGCCTTGTTCTTGGACCGGGAACCTGAGGGTGCGTGTGACTACACCCCCTCCAACTGCGAAAGGACCACCAGGTCACTAGGGTGCCTCAGGGCAGTTTCGCCAACAGGGAGTGACGCAACAGTTCAAGACCACAGTGACCCCACAGGCAGTGTGAGGTGGCCCAAGGCTCTAACCTTCTGAAGGCCTGAGTGGTTGACTACACAGAACAGAGTGGGGAGGAAGAGGGTTTGGGGCTGTAGGTTCCTAGACCTTTCCCAAACGTCTGTGTAATTTTCTACGGAAATGATCTACAACTTCCATCAAAATCTCAAAAGGAAACCTGAGATTACATGGTCAAAAACCACTCAAACCAGTGAAAGGGCTTATAATCCTCTGTAAATACTATGTCTTTCAACCAGTTTTTGCCTCCCCGAGTGACAGAGCTTGACACTACACATCCTGACAAACACAGCAGTAGTCCCATCGGGTTACCTGCTGAGAGCAGAGACAGGGTTTAACAATTAGTGGGATTGACTTGACATTCTTGTAAACAAATCCTTTATGGAAAACAGCCCGAGAGGACCCGAAGGTCACTTGGGAGCCCACCTGCCATTAAATGGTCGGCATTTGTGAAATGAGAACACTTGCTGACAATGCCCAGACTCCCTTGGGCAAGCTGGGATCCTTAAGACTGTCCTCAAAGAATTCTGCGCCTAAAACTGAGATGGCGTAGAAGAATGAAAGCCCACCAAGAAATACAAAAAACCACGCAAAAATAAAGGTGAATTACTTCTAGCAGTACCTGGAAGCACACTTGTATTTTTGATTATAATATTTTTTAAAATACTACTCTAGTGATTTTAGATTTTATTTAACGTTTGATAAAATTTCATCTCCGACACAAAAATTCTAAGACAGAACAGTTGTCAACTATCTGTTAAGTGTATCACATGCTTTGCCAAACGTCTTAAGAGACCAGGGAAGCCTCTGGACACGTACACTGGCTCCCGGACGCCCTCACGCAGACCGCCCTCCCTGGGCCAAAGTAAGCTGCGGTGGGGACACGTGACGTGAAACCGCCTGCTGCCCACTCGCCAGCCCCGCAGGCACGTGAGGGCTTCCTTAGGTCCTCTGCAGTATCGCACCACTGGATTTTCTCGCATACTCTTTTTTTACCAAGTATTTCCTCCTGTTTTTTATCTAGTATATTCCTTATATCGCCGCCTCGCCTTACACTAAAACTCACTTGAGGATGACTACATCACGTACCAAAATTTACCACACCATATTTTGAAAACTTTCAAATATCACAACACTTGATCTCAGCTTTCAAAAAAGAATTGTTCCAAATGTATGCACTGCTTCACGCACACACCAAAAACAAAAACACACCTGAATATACACAAACATTGGGTTAACAGAGTGTCATCTACATTCAAATATTATTCTATGCAAATATTTTAATAATGACACATTTTATGTACCCATCACCGGAGAGAAGTTATTGCCCACGCTGTGAGCGAGCCCTCCTGCAGGAACACTGAGCTGTGAAAGAAACAAGCTGAGCACAGCAACGGAGCTGTCACGTCTTCGGCTGTACTTGCTGCATCTTTGCATGTCAGCGGGACTCAAACTACGGAACGATTCCTGACTTCAAGTTTCGAGGCGGCACCCCTGGTTGACCGCACAGATTGCAAGCGCCCTGAAACATACATAGGTCTAAATATCTGTATTTAGAGCACATGCCTATTTCCATGCAGGAGGAATTCCAGAAGACACATTAGCTTGAGCCCAGACACAAACCTGCCGTATATCATTTACTCAGAAACAGACAAATGTACATGGACAGCTCACTTGTATAAATCACCACTGTTACTGAGAAGCAGCAGTAATAGCTCATCTTTACTGAGTGGCTACTATGTCCAAAAACATTAATTTTCACAAACCCTCTAGGTAGTATAACGAATAGATTAGGAAACAAGCTTCGAGGCATGAAGTGTTTAATGGCGTACAGCTTGATGACCTGCAAGCACTGCACCACATCGCCCTGCTTCAACTCAGCTATCTCTACCCATGAATCTTTGCATCCTTCGCACCCTTAAAATGTTTGTAACAGCTTTGAAAACATTCTACTGAAATTACTTCCCAAATTGCTCAGCTTCAATTAGGAACATTTATATAAACCAATGATGAATCTGCTAATACAAACCAACAATCTAATACCTGGTTAATGAATACTAAGCTTCTTTAATTTTTAATGAAGTGTCAGGTTTCCTGTCTAAAATACTAATAGGTTTTAAAACTACACAAAAAAGAATTTGTTCTCAGTTTTGCTTACTGACATTAACATCACATTAAACAAATCTCTGGGCAACTCTGAAGGTTTACTGTTCTTCAGAGTAAGAAAAGCATTAAGCGAAGATCTGTAAAACACACGAAACATTTACCTCCATGTTTCTCCATCATGCCATACCACGCAGTCATAGACAGGGCCGGGATCACTGTATTTTTTCTCAAAAGAATTTAGCAACTCCACTTGACACTGAAGCTCCTCCTTAATCAGTTTGTTTGCCTAATCAATTAGAAAATCACCTATTAGTACATTCATGCACTTTAAAAGTTACATTACCATCAACCAAAGACACAATATAACCCAATAGTAAACTCACTTTACCCATGAAAAATTTAAGAAAAATCTGTTATTATAGTTAAATTTAATGAAGCAGATCTCAATTACGATGCTAAACATGAAAAAAACACTTTTATTCAATCTCTTGTTCACTCACTCCACTCACGCTGGAAAGACACTGTACATGTAAGTGATACTATTTGGCCAACACACGTTGGTCACATATCCGTAATTTACATAACTTTAAAAGTGCCATAAAATGAGTTACTGACATTTACACTTTTGTATCAAGACTTCTCCATTTCAAATTTCTTAGGAACCCAAATAAATAATAAAGATCAGACATCAACTTATCCCCTTTAAATTTTCCTCATCAATATATACTATATTCATGACCATGTATGTACCTATGTTTATTCTGATCTACAAAGAGAATTTCATAGGCTTCAATCTAAGTGTTTTAAACTACATATTACAATGCTCGACATTCACCTGAATGGTACTAGTGAGTAAAAATTTAATTTTCACATAGTCCAAAAATCTCCATTACACTTTGTTTTTATTACCTCACTTTAAAATAAAAAGAATTGTATAAACATTTTCTGGCATACAAAATTTGGTAAAACAGATCATAAAACTCAGACTCTTTATGAAGTTAGCTACATAAATATAGCCCCTAAAATAACGGGTCCAGTAAGAGGCTAAATATTGATCTAATAAAAATATATGGCTGCTAATAAAAGGATGATGTACACAGATTAAGCAACTGAAAGAAACTGCGCGCGCACACACGCGCCAGCAACTAAAGCTCCTGGGGCGGGGGGCTAACAGATGCCCGCCTCAGCAAGCGCTGGGGGCACAGGGGCTGAGCGCTCACTGGGCTGCAGTCCAAATCCAGGCTCAAGGCCTGGGGCCGGGAGACAACTAAAATGCACAACGAGCTAATTCCAATGCCTCTTCCTCCTCCTGGCCCTTATTCCTCTTTAAAAATGCCCCTCCCTGAAAGCTTTTAACCCAACTCCTCCCTATAGCACAGGCAGCGGCAGCGTGAAAGTTCTGCACGCGATTCTAACAAGCACCCAAGGATGAGAACCACTAAAATGATTCCAATTTTGATTCAGGTAGGTCTCTGTGGTAAGACAAAAGCTGAGAAGGATGCGAACAGAGTGGCCGCTGCCATGTCCGTGGGTGCTGCTTCATACACTGTGCTGTCGCCGAACCTCTGCAGCTATTATTGCCCTAACACACCTAGACGTTATCTTTCCATAAAGTGATTCGGCACAGTGACACCGAATGCACGCGCCCCTGTACTTCTCGTGGGCACATCAGTCTGTACTACCAGCATGACCCACACCACGGGGCGGCAAAAGCTTACAAAATGGCATTTTTCATAACAGCCGTAAATGGAATACAAAGCAAACATCCTGACTGACCCTAAATTGTGGCTCATCCCCTCAAGAGAATGATGACAGAGCAGCAAAAATAAGTAATTTCTATCAACACTCCACACATGGGGAACCTGCCCACCCACGTGACTCTGAATGAGCGCGCGCAGCACACGGCTGCATTTAACGGGATTCAAGACAGACAAAAGCCTGCAACAGTGTAGGAAGTGAGGACGGTGTGGCCTCTGGGGACAGAGGAAGCAAAGGTTAGGAAGCGATCCCAGAGGAAGTGCGGGGGCTGCGCAGGTGGGAGCATCCACTTTGTGATGATATGTGTAACTGTGTCTTCATAAAGAAATGTTTAAAAGTTGATACATAATTAAATTGTCTTCAAGAGAAGTTCCAAAGGAAAAGTCAATAAAATTCCATAAAAGTTACAACTTGTGTAAAAGCAGTCCATGAATCCCCAAGTACTCTAGTAAATCGCAGGAAGAGCGACAGGACCAACCTGAGAGGGGCAATTGCTGGAAACCTCAAATTCTTCCTGCTTCCTGCAGGCTTCTGCAAGGGCTGCTCTGTGAATAGGGTCCCAGATTTTCTCCTTCCGTTCTTTCTGCAAAGACAGAAAAATAACCCTGCAATGACAGATATTCTAGTAAAACTATAGCTGTTTATGCATGAACCTAGTTAATAGCTGTGATGCTACACAATTCTCATACAGGCTAAAACAAATTATCTAAAAATCAAACTTAGAACAATGGATCCATCATTTAAACGGATCAACCCGCCACATCTAGAGTTGAAGAAAACAAGTCTACTGAGGCACATTCACATGTATTTTTGTCTTTTTATGTATCATATGCTCTAACTGAAATCCTTCCCTTCTCTAAGAATAGGGCATTCCATGTCAGATAATGGTCTGCATATCCAGCCATTTAAAGAAAAGAAAATACTGTATTCTGGCCCTCGTAGACTGGGGAAATACCTTCAGCCAAGTGCAAGCAGAGGGCAAGTGTGAGACTGCAGCTGATTTTGGATGAATGTGGAGGCTTCCTTAATTTCCTCCTCCTCTGGTTTTTCCCCCCATCCTCTGACTTGACAGGGCTCTTTGTTAGAGACTGGCCTTACCTTCATCTCCAGTGTCTCTACCCCAAAGTCTGCTAGTTAAATTCTTTCCACTAACAATCAACTAAGCTAAGAAAAGGGGAGGCCTTGTTGAACTTAACCGCTGTGTCTGCACATCAATCAATTAATCTGCACTTCGTTAACATCGGCAATTATGTTGTCAGAGCTAAGTGTACTTTAGCTTAAAATTTTAATTTAAAACCAATGTAACCAATAAAAGCTACTTTATGTGCATGCTCTTAGAAAGAGTGGACTCTGACAAGTAAAGGTTATACACAAAACACAGAGTCACTTATCAGGGTGCATGGGCCCACACGAGAAGGGAAAACATGCTGAGATGAACAGCCCACAGGACTAAGCCATCAGGCTGCTAGTCAAGCATCACTGCTGGCACATCCTGAAGCCCGAACGGTAGTGGTCACGAGTGAGCACAATCTTCGGGAGCAGCACTGCCATACAGCAGCGACCAGCCGTGTGTTGCTATTTAAACTCAAATCTTTAAAATATACACACAACTGAAATTTCAATTCCTTAGTCACACCAGTCACATTTCAAGTGACTTGGGACTCTAGTTACCTTAATGTACCGACACTGAAATGCTGACATTTCCACCACGGGAAAGGTCCATTGAGTAGCAGTTCAAAGCAGGCAGCTTATTACTCAATTTACAACCCTCATTTTTCTAAAGACAGGTCTGTGTTTCTTATACTTCAGCTGCTTGAGGTCTTTAATACTGAAGGTCTTTAATACAGAGGTCTTTAATACTGAGGTCTTTAATACAGAAGGAAATTAAAGAAATTATGGGAGGGAGAATAAGGCAGTCATGACTTATCGACTTATCTCTACTCTTTAAGATTAAGAAAATGCTTAAAACCCCAATGAAAGTGATAGATTTCCCAGAAAAAAAAATTTTTGAATATAATTTCAGTGCACTTAAGAGATTCCCAAATCTTACTCATGGACCCAATGTCTTTAAATGGGTAATAGTCCATTAAACAGTCTGAGCAGTCACTGTTTGAAAGTCTCCCAGGCTCCAAAATAGTGAGATTTTATAAAAATTCTTTTTCCCAGCAGGAACAGAATTTGAGGATGAAGACAAGTCACTGATAATAGCGTACATTACCTGTATCCTTTCCTTGAGAGCCTTTGGATAGAAGTCGTAACCATTTTTTATGCCAATATGGTATTTGCCTGTGGGATTTGTCCAACTTGCAGGTATCTGTAGAAAAAAAGTGAATTGTTCGTTCACTAAACGCTTCCCAATTCCAACAATACACTACTGGGGGAAAAGGCATGCCACTTCTATGCTATCTTAATGGCTCCATTTAGACGAGGTCACCAGGTTACAGCAATACTTTCAATATGCTATGGGCCACTTAGTCTCTCTCTCTCTGGCTCCTTTTTTCTTGTTTATAAATAAGATGGTTCAACTAGAATACCTTTCTTTCATTTATACAATGCTGCAGGTTATAAAGTGCTTTCAACATCTGCTACCCCAGTCAACTTTAAGTTGAATTAAAGTGAATTAAAGGGTCTTTAATTCCCTACCAATAACTTCTTGTTCACCAGTCCACTGCCCATTGACTAGGGGAACGGGAAGCAATTTATGGAAAAAGTTCTTTAAAATAATGCTCGTTTTAACATCTTAGAACAATGGTGTTTTGAATGATCTCCAAGTATTTAAAAATAACACTTACAACTTTTAATAAAACCATGTAAAGAATATGTCCAGTCACAACAGGAGAAAGCAAAGAAGCAAAATAAAATTAAACTGCTGTTCCAAACAAGAGAAGGTTGAAATGAAAACTTGACTCTAGTTCTACCATGGAGATCAAGATTCAGGGTTAAGGATGTGGGATTTAAAGTTGGATAAACCTGGCTGTGAATCCAAACTCAATCACGAATGTGGCCAGTCCCCCAGGATGCCACTTCCTCAGGAGTAAAAGAAGAAAACTCTCTACCTGGCAACTCTCACCAATGACAAATTCTCTTGCCTGAAGTATCAGGCAAGAAAATGTGATTCCTGTTCTCTGGAATCGAGGGACCTCGATCAAGAAGAGCTTTTACGGTGCACGCATTAAGAGGCTGGACTATCAGCACTCGACTGGCTGATCGTCAATGCGACTTGCGCAGCAGCTACCAACTCTCTCCTGCGTCTCGTGTCAAACTGCTCTCCAGGTAGAAAACCTCGGGTGACATCTTCTCACAACTAAATGGAGGAAGACACTTCACTTTAAAGATCTGTCAACTTTGAAAACCCTACACAGCACGCACCATTTCTGCATCAGCTGGAGTGTGTGATCTCAAGTATGTGGGCACAAGCACTCATTCTTTTCATCTGAAACTTATCAAGCTTTCTTCAGAGAACAGGGGTTAACTTTAATGTCCTTGCAACAGCCCCTGACATAACAGTGGCAGCAAAGTGTTGCAACAGAAAGAAAGGTAAATAGTCATCAGCTGGCAAACTCAAAGGTTATTTAATCACAGGTGGGGTGCACTTGGCACAAAGAAGGTGCCACTACCCTAGGCCCACAAAAGACAGGGAGATGCCAATGAATTAAATAGAATAATTAAAACTGCATAATAAGCAGGTGTTGACATTTATGACAATAACTTGAAATGCATCCAGGCATACCTCACTTTACTGTGCTTTGCTTTACTGTAGTTTGCAACTGGAGGTTTGGATGACGGCAGCATCTTTTAGCAGGAAGTTCTAGACACTGATTTTTAAATATAAGGCTCTTATACACTTAATATACTGACTATAGTAAAATTGCACCCAACTTTTACATGCCCCGGGAAACCACAAATTTCACAACGAGCTTTATCGCAGTGGTCTGGAACCTCATACCCTGTATCTAAGGAGCATCTGCATTTAGCACAATAAAACAATCCACGAAACCTTATAAGCCAACAAGGCTAAACTCTGCAGTGTCCACGCAACCAGATACTTCCCCGATCACTGCTAGATCTTTTCTTCACGGCAAAGGCTGGCTGGTGAAATTAAACGAAAACATAAAAGTTATAATCATGGTTAATGTTGTCAGCTAGTGTTAGCCAAGAGACAAAAGCTAACTTCATGAGTTCATCATGGACGTGTGATTTGTATTGTATTTGGATAATCTATCCAAAATGAAATTATTTTCAGTCTCTGATAATCAAAGCCTTTTATTTTGATCATCTTCAGCTGACATCTTTAAAAAGGTTTAATTACACGGCAGCTACAATGTAGTACGACTGATTTTCATACAACAGACTCTCTTCAGTCACTAACTCGACCTTGTGTCCCTGACTCTTAAAGGCCCCTAGTGAACTGGGTGTTTTCTCAATGAGCCAGTGTTACCGCGGGTGCCAATGTGAGGGCACCACGCTCTCCTTCGGCCAGTGGCCTACAGGCTGCGTCTGCCAAGCCGTCTGTTCCTTCTGAACCCACTGGCTTTTTTTTAATAAGACTAAATATTGACGACTTAAACAATGACTTTAGCCTGAAGAAGGTAAAGTTTTAAAAAGCACTGTATTCTCTTTCAAAATGCTAAAATTAGAATAAGGGAAAGACAAAAAAAAACCACAAAGAGTAAAGAACATGGGAAATGGAACTGGAGAAGCCACAGGGCAGCACCTTTTGAAGGGGCAGAGCAAAGGCAGTGACAATGAGTAGAAGGTATGGTACTTCGATATGCCATCGAGATGACTGAGCCTGCAATCTGAGACAGGAAATGGGACTCCTATTTCAAACTATGCATAAGATCAATGTGAGGTGAGTTCTGGAACAAATATGAAAGTGCCAGTTTTCAGAAAATATACAGGATATCTACACGATCTTGGGGTCAGGAAAGATTTCTTGAGACATGAGAAGTCCTAGCAAAAGGTAAGATTGATGTTCAACTACATTAAAATTGAGAACTTCTCTTCACCAAACTGTATCTCACAGCTTCTCTTCACTTTAATGCCTTCATGAAGACATCACATTGAGAGCGAAAATGTAGGACGCGACAGAAGACACCTGAAGCACAGGTGTTTAAAGTGGTCAAAGCACCCAGGCCAGTGAGCAGAGACAGATATCACAGCAAGAAAAGGGAAAACGAAGTTGAAAATGCACTTCCCCAGAGGAAAGCAAATGTCTCCACATGAGGAGCTCGATCTTACTAGAAGTCAGGGAAATGCAAATTGAACCATAATGTGATAGACCTGGGTTTCCAGCATGTCTGCAAAAATGAAAAAGACCGAAATAGCAAGTGCTTGCAGGGCAGAGCACCTGTAACACTCAACACGGAGCGTGTAAAACACCCGGATCCTGTTTGGCGCCATGCAGTCAAACAGCCCCATCAGCCTAGTCACATCCTGGAGATCCCTGCACACATGTGCGTACCTGTCAGTGACAGTTCCAAGCTGGAACAACTCACTGTCCCTGGCACTGGATGGACAGAACGAGGGACAGAGGAGGTGGCTCAGGGCAGTGAACAAATGTCCCTACTCGTTAACAACATCGCAGCTGACCGTCAGGCCCCAACAAGCACCCGGAAAGAGAGGCATGAAATGTACTAAGTGAAGCCATTCCTTGAAAGTTCGCTAACAGGCAAAACCAACATTTGATGAAGCCAAAGAAATGATTATCACAAAGGTCAAAACAGGTGATGACCTTTGGGGACACAGGCTGCTTCGAGGCAAGCAACTCTGGTTCGGGGTTGATAAAGTGGGGTTTACTTTGTTCATTAAACTGCAGTCTATGTTTTACGTACTTTTCTTCATGCCTGTACATTTGTGCGTCTACTGTTGTGGGAGCACCACTGGCCACAAACATCTGACAATGGATTCTCAAGAAGGCCGAGGAACAGCGTTCTTGGAGAATGAGGCTACTGGAAGGCACGGAGCACCCAACTAGTCCTTTATTTTAAACTGCAAAAAGGACTCGACATCAGTCACCAGCAGTTTACGCGCTATATGGAAGAAGCAGAGACAGAACACAGACATTTATTTTTAAGTGAGGCTAAATCAAAGGAACTCGAAGATCTTACCGTAGTACTTTCTGAAAATCGTGAACTAAAGCGTCCTGAGAATTCCAAACAGCCGGAATCCCGGGGACTGATCACATTATCCTTTGAAAAGATGCTGCGAACACCCAAAGGCCAGTGCATCCCTGAACACGTGCGAGCGGTGTGCGGTGTGAGGATGGAGAAGGTCGGCAGGTGAAATTTGTGGGGGAGGAACAATCAGACCCTGCCCCCACCACACATCCTGCACAAACCAACCAACCTAGAAACTGTCCCTACTTGAACTGGCGTGGAGGTGGGACGCCAGCTTTCTGGAGAGGGTGACACGGCAGAGTCTGCCAGAGATCCCCAGGCACCTTTTAAGGTGAGACTCTCTGGTAGCTGATGGCCAGGTTCCCTCCTCCACACCCAGGACAGAGGTCCTCTCTGAGGTAACTGAGCATCCAACACAATATAATGAATGCTGACATCCTAGGTGCCCGACAGCATCGTTACCGTGCAGCGACATCAACACCAGCCCTGCAGAGCTCCAATCACCCTTATGCGTCTTGCTAAGTAAGAGCCAGCGGGCACCTAGACACCCGAGCAGGAGAGAAGAGGAAGGAGAAAAAAACCCAAACAAGAAGGAGATAAGGCGAAGGGGAGGAAGCGAAAGAATAAAAACAGTGGGACAAGGTAAAAAGAAATAAGCAGAAAAAAATTTAAACCAGGAATATTCTCACAGAGAAAATGTTCTCTGTGATACAAGGAAAACAGCCAGTCATGTAAGCCAAAATTCCTAAAACTAAGTATGTTACGTTCAAGTTCTCTGGGAATATTATAAAGAGACAAGAGGAAGTCAAAGCTGTCATCTGGCTGCACTCCCTGTCTTTTCTATCCAAAGCCTCAAGCGTTTGGTATTTGGCAACCACTCTGGAAAAGAGAGCCTGATTCTAAACCCACCATCAAACTAGAGAGCAGGGCCTTGACCTGTTTGACAGCCTAAGGGTCCCACCTTTGGGGGTCAGCCGTGTAAAAACTCCTGACTCATGTGCTTGTTTCTCATGAAAGGATGTGGCAGAAGTGAGCAGATGGTACTTTCAAAAGATTTATAAAAGCACCACAGGCTCCACCCTCTTGGGTTGCCCACCCAGGCAATGCCAGCTGCAAGTGGTAGAGTCCTGTGGATACAGAGCATCAGCCACCGCCCCACTCAAGGTGAACCCTCAGATGAAAACACAGCCCTGCTCCGCCATCAGCAGCCCCAGGGAGACCCTGCACGGAGGCCCAGCTACCTCATACCAGGCCCTGGACTCACAGAAACTGAGACAACAGACATTTGTAGTTTTAAACCAAAAAGTTGGGGGACAATGTGATCAACAAGAGGGAACTAATATGTACCCCGCCACCAACGGCAAAAGGAAATCATTCGATGCTTTGAGGTCACAGTTCAAAACGCAACTCAATAAAAAGGCAGATTTCCAACCTTGAGCGTTCGCCCCGAAAGGCCAGTGACTTCGCTGTCCTTTGGCTCCACCACGGTGGCCGTGTTCACATCACCACTTCCTGTTGTGTCGACGATATCGATGATTTTTGGTTTTCTGTCTGTTGTAACCTGAAAATTAAAAGACAATTAAAATATGAATTAGATTTTAATTTCTTATTCTTAAAACAAAATAACGTCAACTCCCAGGTGTATGCACGCATCTCAAATATACCATGAAATATGCATTTATTTTAAAGAGAACTTCGTTGTTTCAGACCAAAAGTCTGACAAATACTAACAGAACAATCAAGTCATGGGTGCACCACAGAATCCTCCAAGCGGCTCTACACACCCCCGCAGCCCACGCTCCGGGTGTTTACGACGGGCCTGTGTGCGCGAGGTGCTGGCAATACGGTAACATCAATATCCAGAAACCCTGACCTCACAGGCCTTACACACGCGATCGGTGAACCAAGTGTTCTCCATGGTGATGGACGACAATCAGCAGGGAAAGCAGACAGGTGGATGGGGCTTCCATCTTAACCCGGCTAGTGAAAGGGCTCCCCTCCCGGAGAAGGCAACGCGTCAGATCAGATCTAAGCGGCGCTTCCTACTGGACAAACGCTTGGTAACATTTCATTAACGGTCGCTACATTCGCACTCAAACCCAAAACATTTACTTTCAAAGGTAACACTCAACTTGTTCATCTCCAGGCTTTGTCGAATAGGGAATCAATAATGCACACACATCCAAGATGTCCAAGAAAGAAACTGTCTTTGATTTTTCATTCTAGTTTACCGCTCACTTCAGATCCATCGTCTCGATTTACTCCCAGCATCTTATTCGGGTCCTCTCCGCCACCTCCGCCTCTAGCCCTCATGGAGTGGACACGTCCTCCCAAGGCCATTCTTGGCTTCCAAAAACAGCAGCAGTAAAACGAGCTACATTATGCCTGTCCTTCACCTACCCCCGTCCGGATTCAGAGAATGCAGTACAAAAAGGTGTCCCAGGGTCTGAGAGACTTGTCATATACGGTTAGGTGACTCCTTCTCTACTTCCACTACTAGAAGACACTCCTTAAGGCAAGGGCTATGTCTATTTTATTCACCAAATTACCCAAAACCCAGCAGTGCTTCTAAGGAACTCAGCACATATGCACTCAATTATTAAATGTTCTCACTAACTAGCACTGAGACGGCTATGATTTCTTGATCGGGCCACAGATTTTCACCTGAGCCACAGTGATTGTACTGGTAACAGCAGTATATTTTCACATTGTGTGGGGAGAATTTTTTTGAGCTCTTTCTGGGCGAGCTTTGCAAAGGGGAATTCATAGTATTCAAGATAGAGGAGTTTCCAGCAGGTATCAAATGCACAGACATAAAGATGACAGGAAAGACCCAAAGGAAGAAAACAGCAATGTAAGAACACCAAGAGCACACGGCCTCGGGACTCCTAATCCCAGGGGACTTCACACTAAGCTTTGAGTCTTCCTAGTAACTGCCCCCGGCCCGCTCCCCCGACACCGACAGCAGTGTCCCGGAGGCTGAGAGGCACGGACACCCTACAGGAGAAGGAAATTCACTCTGTGGAGGAGACAAGGCACACACGTTTCTTTACAAGGCAAAGCAAAGAGGTTTTTGGAGGGACCCCAAATCTCACTCCAATCACCATGCCTCTGAGCCACCAGAAGCTGATGGCTTTGTCCGCAGCCATAGGCCTCCCAGGGACAGCTGCTATTTTTAACACCGAGACATCTAAGTAGAAGGTTTATTTCTTAGAGACTGTCTACACCAGGATTCTAGTTCTGGAGCACAGGCTTTATAAAAGGCAAACCAGCTGAGAGTTTTGCAGTGGAGCTTTGGGAAGAGGAAAGGAAAGGAGGAACTGAATGCTAACATTAGAACTACATCCCTCGTCTTCAAGGAGGGGATGGCCTCACACAGGCAAGTATTCTAATATACCCAGAAGGCTCACTCCAGTTCCTATTTAAGAAAAGTCATGGTGGAAGTCATACTAAACCCTGAAAAGATTATGACTGAACTTACATCAGACACCGATTTTAGTGGCATTAGCAGAGATCCTTTTAAATAAAATACAAAGTAATGAAGGAAAACTTGCCAAAATAAAAATGGAAACAACTAAGGAATACTTTTAGAAACTTAGCTCAATCATATACTAAGAACATAAGAAAATCTTTTCAAACGTATTCCAAGTACATAATTTGAAAGCTACCTCCAGGATGCAGAATACCAATCAAGTATCTTCTCCGTTCAATGAGCAAACCTCAGTGACTTGAGATGAGACTCACAGAAGATCACTAACAATCAGACACAGATCCCTCTCATTAGACACCTCATTATCAGTATGCAAGCAAGGGGAAAAAGCCTGAAGGGATTTAGTAGCTTATTTACCATGCATTATTGCCACGAGCTTTACTAAGAACTCTCTCACTAAAAATCCGTATTTGCAATTTTATCCAGACACCTTACTCCCCATCCCCGCCCCACCCCCCACCCCCCCAACCCGTTAGGTTAAGGCAGGTACCTCACTGGCGATAGGACAATTCAGACTCAAGGAGCAAAGGTTTTACAGAAGGCAAACCAGCTGAGAATTTTGCAGTCGGACTTTGGGAGAAGGAAAGAAGGAAGTGAACTCTATTGGGACTGCATCCCTCATTTATGAGGAAGAGAAGGAGGTGGTGTCATATGGGAAAGAGAAGGGAGAAGGGAGCAGAGCTACAATGAGGAGCTGACGTGATCAATTCCAGGACTGCAGGGGAGCAGGGGATGTGCTTTCTGGGCTCTGCTGGTGGACACAGCAAATTGCTCAAAAGTCTTCCCCAAATATCAAGAATCGAATTTATTTTGTGTCTTCACTAAAACAATTAGGAATTGGAGGGGGTTGGGAGTCACTCACAAAATATTTTTAGAGGACCAGAACAAAAAGAGTTAAGTTGGCAACTTATCCTAAAGAAAAAGTGAATGTATAAGCATTTACGTGAAACTGCAGGAAAGATCCTGAAAATATTCTTTCAAGCAAGGGAAGGTTTTCAGAATTAAATGATTATTCCAAGAAAATAATGATGAGCGAGCACAACAGGCTCTGTTTTCAGGAGGCTCATCTCCCACCTGGATAGACAGATGACAGAGGAGGTAACTGCAGCAGCGGGAAATAAACTAAGTTTCTAAGGAAGCACTTACCAACACAAAACCCAGTGTGGGTGCATCAGGGAGGGCCAACAGGTAATACAAGAAAAATTCCATCGCACCCAATATTTGTAGCCAATTCTCTCTTAAAAACGATACCTTATTCTATGAATCTAATAGAAATATTTTATAGGACTACTTAGAACCTCCTTCCTCAAAACATTTCTTCTCCATGAGGAAATGCACATTATGTACAAGTATTTTTACTATTCTCAAAAAAAATTACACGTTACAAGCACACTTCATACAAAATTGGTATATATGCTTTCAAAGAATTTTAACTAAAGGAAAAAGGCATGCAAACGAATACAAAACTGAAACATTTTAGGTGCTATATAGGAAGACATAAGTGAATTACTATACAAGCAAAAAGGGAGAAGGAAAGAGCAACAAAAAGCCAATGAGCTGCTACCGGGCACTGGGTCTCATCGCTCTCCTAACAAAAACGGCTGGCACATACCTACACATCAATTTAAGGTGGAGGCTGAATTCAGTAGACAGACCCAGAGATAATGGAGTCAATCAAAGCCATCTGGTCTTAAAGGATTAAGCAGTTTACAGGTGACCAAAGAAGGTTCACAGGCTGATTACATTCCATGTGCAAAAACATGTTTTGGGGAAGGACCTGAAACATCTGGGAGAGCGGAGAGAGGTCTGGAGGGGATGTGGACAGAAGAAACCATGGCGAACTGAGACAGACTACAGAGATGGAACTGGATGGGGAAGGGACATGCAATGGTCACAGTCTTGGATTTTTGTACAAAGGTAACCGGGATGCTAAAATAGTTCTGCTTTCTATTAAACATGAGTGTAATCAAAGTTTGTTTTATAAGGAAAATAACTTTGGTG
The DNA here is from genome assembly GCA_004363575.1 of Solenodon paradoxus. NCBI lineage: Eukaryota > Metazoa > Chordata > Mammalia > Eulipotyphla > Solenodontidae > Solenodon > Solenodon paradoxus. The sequence goes on from RJWH01004622.1 coordinate 72,856, forward strand.
ATGTGAAGGATGGGTCAGAGTGAAGCCTGACCTGTGGTAGGGAGAGGAGCTGGCTGTTCCCTATCTATTTCCAGGTCCTGCCAAGTCCCATCTTGCCCATGGAGCCTGAGTGGTCCAGCTGTCTGCCATGCATCTCTGTAAGAGTTCCCACCTGCAGGATCACACCACTTAACATATCCTCAGGCAAGAGCCTCAATATTTGCTAAGGGGAGATCCAATCACTGATGTAACTACTGCTCCTCTCATGCTACGCACCCTCCACTTTTTACCATGCCCAGTCAGCTGTCACAAACGAGAACTGGACCCAAGGCAGTCACCTAAGAATGCCACACCCCACTGTATTCTTAAAAAGTTTTCACTTGGGCCTCTCATCCTCATTCTGGCCCATCTGGCTTTCCAAATGTCCAATTGGGTCCCCTCTTTCTCCTGGCTCATTCTTTCTTTCCTTTTGATTTATAATCACCTCCTACCTTAATGATGGACCCACAGATCTTACACGATCAACCCGCTAAAGGTTAAAAGGCAGGTGGGCGTGGGGGTCTTAAAAAATTCATGTGGCAAGTCACCTTACTGAATTTCTAGTAATTGGCTGTTTGGGGCAACATGAAATAACATTTAGGTCAGAGTGAAAGCTGTTAGAAGAGTTCTATTTTCATTTCAATGCTCAAACATTTGCTATTATGTGCAAATATCTAATGCATATTTAGCCTTGAGATAGTTGGTGATTTAAGATCAGCATAAACTTCCTCTATTAAATACCCTTGTTTTAAAAATTACTGCTTAACACTTCTGTGAGCAGTTTAAAAGAGTCACCTGTAGTTAATCTCCATCTTCACAGCAACACTTGGGATGAGAATTAGTGTTACTTTACAGAGTAATGGAAAACTCTTGACAAGCTGACACAGGGACTGGGAATTGTACAAAAGCATTCTGACCACGACAGTAGAGCTCCAAACTTGTCATCCTCTTAGCATCCTGACACAAGAACCAGTGAACCACTGACCCCAGCTTTTCTCCTCCCTCTAATCCCTATAAAAAGTAAACATGAACCCAAAGGAATGGAAACCATCTCTACCGTGTAATACAGCCTCAATGGGTGATAGCTGTCACTGCAACTGCACAGCTCCAGCTCCCAGGAGGGGACCCACCACCTGCTCCAGAGGATTCTGCAGTCTGAACAGTGCCCTTCCTCCCCTCAGGTTACTTCCGAGCCTTCAAATGCTACCTCCATTATTAGAGCCAAGAAAAAATCCAGAGCAAGGAGAGGCTGGGAGATGGGGAAGAATTCGCCAACCTCAGCGTTTGATGGCTAAAGGAGGGCAGGATGAAGGGCTGACACAGGGGGAGATCAGCATTCAGTGGGATTAGGCAGGTTAGCCTTGCTGGAGATACTCTTCGACCACAAAGCAAAACTCACTAAAGTGCAACTTTGAAGATTTTTAATCAGAATACTTTCAGTGGAAGAGACACATCAAAAAAAAAAAAAAAAAATTACCTTTCTGTTGGGGTGGGAGAGTACCTTGTTTCTATAGATGTCAAAGGTGCCTGAAGCCAAAGTACATTTTCAAACATTTAAAGTATGTTGCCTCATCTTTTGAGGCTAAAAACGAAAACAACAAAAGGCAGCCGCTTCATTAACTACAGTCTGAAGAGTTCAAGCAAACCCACCCGGAAAGCAGGTTCACGTACGTCAAACAAAGACCAAGCCACGAGTTTCACTGACCCCCGCCCCCAGCCAGTCCATTGCGGGAGATTTTAAAAATAGAAACCAGAAAACTACCGCAGGAAACGTCTCCGGAAGCTGACCCAGCCATCTCCTCGAAACCCAAGAATTCTCCGCCCAAAGCAAACACCCGGAGCGACAGCGGCCCAGGAAACCAAGTTCTCAAAGGTCACCGGCCCCCTCCGGGCCCTGCCCCCGCCCCCGCAGAAACACGCGCCCAGCCCCGCGGGGGCGCGCCGGCGCGGCCGGGCCGACACGCGCCCAGGCCAGGGCCCTGCCCGCAGGCCCCAGGGCTCCGCCGGGCAGCGCCCGGGCCGAAGGGGCTTCCCGGGCCCGCAGCAGCCCCGGCCCCCCGCTTTTGTCTGGGGGCGCCCCTCGCGCCCGTTCCGCCTGGCGGCGCGCTTCCGCCTGCGAGCCCGAGGCCGCGTCCCCGCCCGCCGCCCGCGCCCCGCGCCCGGGCCCGGGCCCGGGCCCTCGGGGCCGCCGCACCTGCATGCCCGGCGCCCCGGGGTCGACCCCCGTGTCCAGGACGGCGATGAGCACCCCTCGCCCGTCATACTCCGGGTAGCGACAGAGGAAGGAGGCGGCCCCGGTCTCCTTCTTGGGCAGGAGGCCGTGGAAAGGGAAGGGCTCCTCGGTGGCGGCGGTGGCCATGGACGCGGGCTGGAGGACGAGGAAGAGGCAAACGGCCAGGCTGCGCGCGACCGGCGGCGCGAGGACACCCGGGCGGCCGCGGGTCTGGGTGGAGGCGACGGGCGGGGGCCGCACGCCCGCCAATCACGGCCCGCCAAGGCGAGGCGGCCAATCACGCGCTGCTACGTCAGCAAAGGCGCCGCTCTCCGGAGCGGGGGCCGGGGCCGCAGAGAAGGGGGCGGAGCCTGAGGGCTTGGCTGGCGGGTTGGCGTCTGGAACCTGGGGTCTTCGAGAGCCCTGCTCGGGGCCGTTTAAGAGCCGCTGGGCCTCCAGACCTGGAGCTGGGAGTTCTCTGGCCCACGCCGTCTCCGAGGGGCGGGGAGGGCATGGGGCCGTCTGCGCGGAGCTAGGGATCCACTCCCCTCCCCGCAGGCCCGCGGGGCTTCAGGACTTGAGGTTGTACTGGAAAGTTTTTGGTCCGCGGCTGCGGGCGACCCCGCGACTTCACCCGACCCGACCCGACGCGCGCGCGAGCCCCCGGGCATGTCGCTGTCGGCCTAAGGCCGGGACAGACACGGTTGAGAGGGCTTTGATTCTCGTGCGGGGTTTGCGATCTCTGCGCGTCTCACGTGCTCCTTGGCTGGGGCGCAGGAGGACTAGGGTCGGGGTGGGCCCAGGCTCGGGCAGGTCGTCTGCGTGTGGTCTCTCTATTGGCCCATAGCCTGTAACTTGTCGGGGACCTCCATGGGTCCCTCCTAGTCACTGCTTACCCTTAGCTTTGTGAGTTTCTAAAAACATCCATTTTCCCACCCCCCTCTCTCTCTCTGTTGAACTGCCTGATTGTTCCTTAAGGTTCTCCACGCAGTTATCGAGCCAAAATTTGATTTTTTGGAGATTCACAGTGACTACCATCATTTGATGATCTTTATGTCTATATTAATGCGAGAGACCCCTGACATCACTTTAACTCCATTTGAAGGCATTTACTTTGTCTTCAAGACCTAGAGCAATGTTTTAAAACCACGTGCTTACAAAGGAAATGTTGAACTAGAGTTCTCAAAAATGTTAAAACCAGCTTTGTTATGTAGCAATAGTTAAAAACATGTATGTAGGTAGAGTTATATGTGTGCTTTTGGCGTTGAATAGCGAGCTAGCGCCAAATCTAGTAAGTTCCCTAATTTCAAAATCATGAAATGCATAAATGGTGTCTGGAGATAATCTGTAGCAACTGAACTGTGTAATGCGCTGATTTTTTACGGGTGATGAAATAACAGTAACTGCTAATACTACTAGAGTTTTGCCTATGTCCTTAGCTGAAGGGAGCACATCAATGAAAATAAAATTGCTTTTTTTTCCTACACAAGTTTGTGAATCCTTCAGATTGCATCGTGGACCTCCGGTTAAAAAAACCTGGTGAAAAGAGAATGTCTGTGTATGACAGTTCTCCAGTGCATAGGTTTTAGAGTGCCTCCATGAATTCTCAAAAAGTGTTATAAAAGCAGTATGATGCTTTTAATTGATTACTTGACTATTTGTTCAATTCCATATGTCCTAGAGAAAATGGATATGAGTGAATGTTTTTCTCCTCTCAACTGTTTGTCACCTCTAAAAATGAAATTCATATTAACAGAAAAGAGAAAGACAAAGACAAATAATCAGGAGATACTATATTGCCGTTAGTGACAGAGTAGAATAGCTCCCAGTTTCTAATGAACCCTTCTGGTCCAATCACTTCATTTACAAAGGCAGAAGCAAAACTGGCCAAGTTACCTGACTGGCATGGGTTTCAAAACAAATTAATGGAAAAGGTGGATTTCTGTCTCACAATCCCGAAATTGCCACTGCATTGATGAGGAGTGAATTGTTCACTAGGAAACCAAAGTGGCAGGGTTTTTTGTTTGTTTGTTTGTTTGTTTTTTGCAGTAGACGTGTCATAGTCGTCTTCAGTTCTTATTTTTTTCTCATATATCCCATAAAAATGTTTCAGGAAAATTATGTACCGTCTTGGACAGTTTAAAGGTAATATTTGAAATCTGTCATCGCAAGTTTCTAGAATTATAAGGGACTTAATTTCTGGCATATTATAAAGATTGGCATCCTTTAATGAAAATTTTACACCACTCATTTAAATATATCCAGTAGAGTGTTACTCCTTGATACCTAGCTTCATGTTTATATAATACCTGAACACATTTCACTTAAAGTCAATTTACATCATGATTTCTTCTGAGGTTTCATTTAGTTCTACGCAGAGTTTTACCCTCCCATAACTTACCTTTATAATGGAGAGTCCCACTGATTATTTTTATGCAATGATAATATATAATCTAATTAAATTTTCCCTGGGATCAAAAGCTTGTTTTTTAGATTGTTATATTTTTGATTATTAGAAAATTGGTCAAAACAACCAATTTTTTTTTATGAATAAGCCATAAAATTGATTAAGAACTAGAAAAAATGTATTAAAAATGTAGCTTTTAAAAAAGATGCATGATATTGGATTTTGATTAAAGAAGGTTTTACTGAAAGTATTTCCAAATCACCTCTTTTATTTTAATACCCCTGGAGCTTCTTCACCAGCAAACAGTGCACAATAGTAAAATGCCCTATTTTTCTAAAAAGTGGGAGGCCCAGCTGTGAAATAGGTGTGAAGGAGAGTAGGTATGTCCACCAGAGGCGAGCGTTATCACATTTAGAAAAGGGTAAATGTCACCATAAGCGACTGGAAATTGTTATCCATGATTTCGTGCTGCGATTTGAAAACCTCTTTCATATAACCCCTGACATCACTTTAACTCAATACGAAGGCATTTCGTTTGTCTTCAGGTCACAGTCTCCACACTGGAAGTCTACATACGCCTCTTCCTCCCCGGGTCGAACGACCTCCGCTAAAAGGAGCTCTTAAGTGCTACATCAAGCTTGCACGTACTGGTAAACAGCTTGACAGGTGTTTGGATGTGCGAAGGTCACCAGTCGAGGATACTTGGAGGACACAGTGATAGCATAAATAAATAACGCAAGGGCTTAGGAATGGGAGGAGGAGGAAGGGACGCAACAGGTCCGTAGAGCAAGGCGCAGGTCACCCTATCTGGGGTAAAGCAATAGGCCAAACCCACGGAAACCTCCCGCCCAGCATTGTTCAAAGCGGGACGTGCCGTGTCGAGCCAGTGGCTCCAGGTGCCCGTTGCCATCCCCTGCCGCCCAGAGGCTGCGAGCCACTGTAGGGGCGTGGCGAATCTGCCACGAGGGCGGCACGCCGTAGCAATTAGGGAAACCCTTCAATCGGATTTCCAAATCCGTGTCGTGATTGTGAAAGCAGCCACCGCGTCCCAGCTGCGGGCTTTGACATCCACGCGGCACTGGCAGCGAGGCCCCGCCTCCGTGGGCGGCTGCGGGCGGAGGTGGGGGAAGCAGCCACCCGGGCCGAGCCGTCTCCGGGAGACCCGGACCTTTTCCGACAGCCTCGGCAGACTCCTGGGCTCCGGCGCGGCTTTGCGCAACCTGTCTGAACCGCACGCTGACCTAGGCCGCTTGTCCCCAAACCTTCGGCTCTTTAACTCAGCATCAGACGCGCATCCTAGCCGGCTGGCTGTCCCGCCTTTTGTGGACCCCGGACTATTTTATGGTGGTCAGGCTGGTCTTGTAATAGATCCTTATCCATTTCCGACCTGGAGGACCCAGACCAAAATCCCAAAGGGAGGCTCCTAAGATGTGTGAAGCTTCAGCACTGCTACCCGCGAAAGGCAAAATACCTCATTACTACCCCGCCCAAATGAACCTGGAAACCTTTCCTCTTTCCAAAGCCAGAGGGGCGACAGGGTTTGGCAAAGCTTAAGTCACGTTCCTGTGCTTAGCTGTAAAGAAGGTTGGGACAAGGTCTGGATCTCTCGAATGGACAGGCGGGACGCATAATGTGGAGAATTCTATACGTATAGGGAGACTTAAAAAGATGCCACTAAATCGTGACAAACACCACTACTGCCAACATATGGAAACAGGTGCGTCCCTTTGTATTTATTTAGCCTTAAGCTTCTAAAGACTTTAAACACTTGCTCTTTGCTATCTTCTCGCTACCTCCAAACCCCGTTAAGTTACATAAGACCAAGCTCCAAGGACCTCTAGTAATAAGATGATAACCTCGGCAAGTTGGATGAAGACTCCTACTGAGAATAATGATGAAAAGCTGGTTGATAAGAAAACTTGTTTGAAAAGCATCTTCTTGTAAGTATCAGAGAGCCAACTGTGTGTAAAGGGTTTGAGGGGCAGATGAAAGTCTTCGGCACCCCCCACCCCCCGCCATTGCCACAGGCTGTGGATAACCCCACCCATTCACCTTAGTGTGCCCCATTGTCTTCTGTGAGTGCAGTGGGGTACGATGGGTTGGGAAACCCTGCCAGGAGAGAGAAAAGTATCAAGTCCCAATGCACCTACCCTTTAAGGAATGGGGATGAAAACAGGTAATAATAAATTCTGGTAACCCTGCCCCCACCAAACTCCCTATGTGATGATCACTTTACCCCAAAGCCAACTAGAAAAGGAATTACATCCAGCTTTTTGTTTTTAAGAAATTTGTTATCTAATAGCGTCACGTTTGAGCAAATGAGCATCAGACATTCCCCATCCTGTTTCTGGTCTTGTCTTATCTCTTCACAGCTGTTGGCACTGAGGTTCCACTTATCATTCCCTGCCTTCCAGAGCAATCGTAGCTCATCAGAATATCTGTGAGCTGAGCTCTGACATCACCGACACATGCTTTGAGAGTAGAGTTTACTCATAAGCAGCCAGAAAGCTGTGCAGAATTATGAGGGAAATGGGGAGAAAAGTCTGAAACACTTCAATCATAACGGTGGCGGGCTGAGAGGACGAGCGTCTAAGTGCATAGGGTCGGTGTTGGGAGGTGACTGAGAGTCAGCGTCAGGATCTGGGGTCTGAGATTTAGTCCCCTTCTGGCCTGGCTTGTGATTCTGGATAAGACAGTAACGCCTTCTGGGCCCCCACTTCCTTACTGGCATGGAGAAGACTTGAGAGCCCCCCTCCCTCGTGGTAGTTAGAGGGGAGAAACTTTGAATCAGTTTCAAAATCATGCACTTTGGCACGCCCTGGTGGAGCTGCAGTTAGGTCAGTCGCCTCCAAAGGAGTGCAGGCCACATAGCCGTGGGTGTGAGTCCTGGGTTGGGGGCAAACAACCAGTCTGAATAATGAAACAAAAATTGAAAAAATAAATAAATAAATAAAAAGATGCTTCTTCCTTCCCTCTCTTCCTGCCTGCCTGCCGGCCTGCTCACCTTCATTCCTGCTGCACCTTCCTTTAAAACAAACAAAACACCATGTACTTTACTGTCAGTTAATGTAAGAAAGATTTTCAAAAGTTCCCCAGGACTGAGAAAGGAGATGTGCTCTTAGCGTAGGACTAAGGTTGTCAGTTCACACAACCTAGAGTTGATGTTACATAAATTGGAGTAGAGATTTTTCACACAGGAAAGAGAGGTGCCTTTGCAAGGAAGTGAATTCTGGCAGCAGTGAGATGTGTTCGAATTCAGATATTTGGTGGAAGTTAATATGTTCTGAGCACAGTGATCACCGCTCTGGTGACATTTTTCTCTCAACCTCTGCAGGACTGCCAGCAACTGGGCAAGCCCACTGACTTCCAGAGGGTGCTGGGGCCTGTTGGCCTAGAGACACAGAAAGTGCCTGCTAAATGGGGCTTGTTCATTGGGAAGAGAAGGCTGGGAGCTCTCAGGGGTGAGGTTTCCCTCCCTGCAGACCATGAACTGATATGAGAACCCACTCCTGTCCTGAGGCCCTGTACTAGGCCCCTCACTGGTCTTCTTCAGCTTCATTCACTAGAACCTTCTGTAGACAACTGCTTAGAATCTGACTGTCCATTGGCATAACCCAGGTAAGCTGTGGCAATGGGTGAGCCTACATGTCAGCCACAGAAAAGGCTGTTCTATCTCCTGCCACATCTCTATTCCACGATGCTCCAAGTCCTCCCTCCTGGATCCAGGGTGGAGGAGCAGGTGCTGCTGGGAATGACAAGAGAACATGGGGAAGCTCACACCAGAAGTCAGGTTTCCATTACTGCTGCTCGCAGCTCACTGGCTGCCACAAGATCAGCGCCACCCACCTTCAAGGGGGCAGAGCAATGTGGTTTGCACGCACCAGGAGACAGAACTAAGATGCTGGCATAGTCTGGTTCCTAACACACTGTGGATGGCCACTGTGGTCCACTCTGGTGAAAGGTTGGTCATTTGATAACCAGATTGCAAGTGTTCTCCTCCAGGATGAAGCGAGTACCCTTGGAGGAACTGTCAGATGGCCATCTGCTGATGGCTTCCCCCTGGAATATCTGAGAGGTGCTAGGAAGATACCTTGGGGGATTGAAAAAAGACAGGGTCGGTTAAGACTGCTAACCTATAGAGTTACATCTTTCCAACTACACACTACCTAGCACACAGGTGTCCAGTAAATAGCTGAACCATGTCCCTTCTGAATAAAGACTTGTGTTCTAAAATAGCCAATCATTCTTGTGATAGTTCTAATAAATTCCCAAATCTTTGTGCATTAGCCCAATTTATTTTTAAAAAGAATTTTATTGCAGAAACTTTGTTTCACAAAGGAAAATAAACTCATATGTGTAGTTGCCCATAGGTGAAGTTTCCCTATTCTTCAGATATATGTCAACACACTCTGCCCTCCACAAATCACCAAGTATTCTTCATCATGGTCCAGTGTGTTCCACCATCATTTCTCCTTCCCCTCCCTATCGCATTCCCTACTGGTAACCTCAGTTCTATTGCAAGTGTCCAAGGGTTAATTTCGTTTCATCTGTTCCTTTGTTTTGTCTATTCACATTCTACCTTTGAGTGAGGTCATCTGGTGTCTATCTTTCTTCTTTTGGCTTATATTGCTTAGCATAATCACCTCTAAATCCATCCATGTTGATTCAAATGACTGAATTTCATCTCTTCTAAGGGCTGTGTAGTATTCCATTGCATATATGTACCATATCTTTATCCATTCATCTGATGTCGGGCACTTGAGTGGTTTCCAGTTCTAATTTATTGTGAATAGGGCTTCAGTAAACTTGGGGGTGCATAAATCTCTGCAAATTAGTATTTTTGTATCTTTTGGGTACCTACCCAGAAGTGGTATGGTGGGATCACATGGGATATCCATCTTCAACTTTTTGAGGAATGCTCCCAACTATTTTCAATTGGGATTACACCAATTTTCACTCCCATCAACAAAGTTCCCTATTCTCCACATCCTCACCAACATTTGTTGTTTCCAGTCTCTCAGGTGTAAGGTGACAGCTCACTGTTATTTTGGTTTTCATTTACCTGATAGCCAGTGAGTAGGAGCATCTTTTCATGTGCCTGTTGGCCATCTGCGTATCCTCTTCAGAAAACTGTCTCTCCAGTTCCTCTTCCCATTTTTCAATTGGATTGCCTGTTTTTCTGTTATTGCATTTTATGAGTTATTTTTATATTTTAGATATTAAACGCTTGTCAGAAATATAGAACTCAAATACCTTCTCACAGTTAGTAGGTTGTCTTTTTGCTTTGGTGATGTTTTCTTTCACTGTGATGAAGCTTTGTAGTTCGATGTAATCCCACTTGTTTGTTTTTCTTTTTGTTTTCCTTGATGCTGGGGTTGAGTTCCCAAAGGCCTCTGCAAGGATGTCACAGAATGTCTTTCCTTTGTTGTCTTCCAAGAATTTTATGGTTTCCCGTCTTATGTCCAAGTCTCTATCCATTTTGAGTTAATTTTTGTGAATGGTGATAGAGTGGTCTAGCTTCATTCTTTTTTCTTGTGATTGTCCAGTTATCCCAACACCATTTATTGAAAGGATTTCCTTTCTCCATTGTATGCTTTTGGCTCCTTTCTTGTATGTGCGTGAGTCAGTTTCTGGTGGTTGCTTTCTATTCCACTGATCTGTGCCTCTGTTATTATTCCATTGCCATACTGTTTTGATCACTATTGCTTTGTAATATAGATCAATGTCTGGGAGTGTCATCCCTTTGGATTCATTCTTTTTTCTCAAAATTGCTTTGACTATTTGGTATCTTTTGTTGTTCCATACAAATTTTAAGATTTTTTTTTGGTTCTATTTCCTGGAAATAAGCCTGAGGGATTTTTAATGGGGATTGCATTAAATCTGTATTTGCTTTAGGTAAGATGATCATTTTACCAATGTTGATTCCTCCCAACTATGAACAGAGGATCCTTCCATCTCTTTGTATCCTCCTCTATTTCTTTTAAGAATGAGTTGTTTTCATTGTAGAGGTCTTTCATTTGTTAAGTATATTTCAAGATATTTGATTCTTTTTACTTCCATTTTAAATGGTGTGCTTTTCTTGATTTCTTTTTTTTCAGGCATGTTGTTTGTGAATAAACATGCAATGGATTTCTGTGCATTGACTTTGTAATCTGTCACTTTATCGTATTCATTGATTAGCCCTAGCAGTTCTTTTGACAGAGTTTTTAGGGTTTTCAATATATATAATCATATCATCTGCAAATAATCCTTTCCAATTTGGATTCTTTTAATTTCTTTTTCTTGTCTAATTGCTCTAAGACCTCCAGTATGATGTTAAATAGCAATGGTTAGAGCAGAGAGCCTTGCATTGTTCCTGACCTTAGAGGAAATGCTTTCAGTTTTTGGTTGTTGACCACGATGTTGACTGTGGGTTTGTTGTAGATGACCTTTATTATGTTTCAGTATGTACCTTCTATCCTCATTTTATGCAGGATTATTATCATAAATGTGTGTTGTATCTTGTCTAAAACTTTCTCTATATCTATTGATATGATCATGTGATTTTTAACCTTATTCTTGTTGATACGGTGTATTACTATTAGTAGATTTAAATATGTTGAACCATCTTTGTATCCTTGGGATAAATCCCACTTGGTCATGATGGATGATCTTTTTGATGCATTGTTGGATTTTGTTTGCTAATATTTTTTGAGAATTCTTGCATCTATATTCATTAGAGACATTGGTTTAGAACTTTCTTCTTGGTGACATCTCTATCAGCTTTTGGTATCAATGTGATGCTAACTTCATAGAAGTTATTTTGCATGTTCCCTGTTCTTCAATATTTTGGATGAGTTTGAGAAGAATAGGTATTAATTGTTCTCTGAAGTTTTGGTAAAACTCACTAGAAAAGCCATCTGGTCCCAGGATTTTATTTTTAGGGAGACTTTTGATTACTGCTTCAATATCTTTGCTTGTGATTTTTGTGATCAGGGGTTTCCAATTCTCAATATTCAGTGTTAGTAAACTGAATTTTTCTGAAAATTTGTCCATGTCTTTGAGGTTGTCCACTTTCTTGGCATAGTGCTGTTCATAGTAGCCTTTAGGATGCTTTGTATTCCTGTGGCATCTGTTGTAACTTCTCCCCTTTCATTACGGATTCTAGTTATGAAAGTTTCTCTTTTTTTCTTTGTGAGTCTAGCCAATTGTTTATCAACTTTATTTTAATTTTTTCCAAGAACCAACTTTTGATTTCATTGATTTCTGGTTTGTCTTTTTGTTTTCTATTTCATATATTTCTGTTTAACTTTTTTTATTATTTCCTTTCTTCTATTGATTTTTGGCTTTATTATTCTTTCTATTGTTATTTTAAGTATAGATTTAGATTGTTTATTTGCAATTTTTCTCATTTCTTGAGGTGGGCCTTGATTGTAATGAATTTCCCTTTTAATACTGCTTTTGCTGCATCCCATAGATTCTAGTAGCTCATGCCTTCATTCTCATTTGTCTCTAAGTTTTAGGTTCCTCTTTTTATGGTTGATTTTTAGTTTTAAGCCATTGTGGTTAGAGAAGATGCTTGTATGATTTCAACCTTTGCGAATTTGTTAAGACATGTTTTGTGGTCCAACATAGGATCTATCCGTGAGAATGTTCCATGCTCACTTGAGAAGAAAGTGAAATCTGTAGTCATTGGACCTAACTATTAGAACTAGCTTTTAGACCTAACTATTAGAGCTAACTTTTTCAAATGGTCATTTAAACCTGCTGCTTCCTTCTTAATTTTCTGATTGGTTGATCTGTCCATTGTTGTAAATTGGGTGTTAAAGTCTCCTACTATTATTGTGTTGCTGTCAATGTCTCACGTCGGTTCTAGTAATACTTAATATATTTTGATGCTCCTTCATTTGGTGCATCTATGTTAATAAGCATTAGGTCTTCTTGCTGGGTGATTTCTTAATCATTGTGTAATTCTATCTCTATCTTTGTTATGCTTTTTAGTTGGAAGCCTGTTTTACCTGATATAAGTAAGACTGTTCCTGCCCTTTTTTGGTTGCCATTTGACTATTGTAATCTCTTCTATTTTGTTCAATTTTCTAGCTTGCTGATTCTATTGGAGGCTTCTTCCAGCCTACTCTTGAGTTCCTCTGTTGAGTTCTTTAGTTCAGCTATCGTGGTCTTCATTTCTTTGACATTTTCATTTCTTCTCGCTTTTTTGTTATTCTCTTTTTCGTCCTCTGTTGTTCTCTTGATTTCCATGAGGATGTTTATCCCTGTTGTCCTAAATTCACCCTCAGGTAGCTTACACATGTGTGTTGTATTCATATTTTCCCTTGAGTTTTTAATTGAATCCATCATTTCATGTCTATTTCTCTGTGTCTTGCTCTATTTGGCATTCTGTTTATGCATCTGTGAGACAGGTTTCCCTGAAGTGATGGCATTACAGTGTGGGGTACTGACTTGTACCAAATAAGCCTGGATCTTGGTTTGAATGCTGGAATTCTTGAGTTGTGTGGTGTCACCACTGGTTGAATTTGTTGACATTCTTAGGTGGCCCCTGTATTGGGGCCCGAGAGTTCCGCATATGAGGTTGGAGTTTGTGTGGGGCATGCAGAGTCTTCTACCAGTGTTCCAGCTCTAAGTGGTAATGACGACCTTGTTGCTGGCCCACAATCAGCAGTCAGGCTATAGTTCTGTCTCTGTCCACAGGGCAGTGTTAGTGGGTTGTATTAAGTGGTCCTGCTGTCTGGGACTGTCTTCTTCCTTTTAACCTGGGGCATGATATCCAGTGGGCGGGTCCTGCAGCTCCAGCACAATGTGGTGGGGGAATTCCTCTAGCTGCCTTCTGGTTATGGCAGTGCCCAGTGTAGTTTCCCTGCAGGGGCTCCTGCTCACACCATCAGGACACTGGTCCTCCTTCTACCCTGCATCAAACCCTCTCCTTCAGCTCCGTGTCCTGACCCCTCTGGGTGGGCTCTTTGCTGCTTCATGATTCCTGGGTTGGCTGGTTCTTCCTGCAGTTCCCCGCCCCCTTCCACCATGGCCTGAGTCCTGTATCTGCAGTACAGCTCTGAGCCCAGATGTTTTCTACTACTCTTTGTGGTCATGGTTGCTGCTGTGTCTCTGTGGCCTATGAGCCTGCTTTCCCTCAGTATTTATGTCTGGAAAATAGGTGAATTCCCAGTTGCTCTTTGGCAGGGAGGCAGGATTCCATCCTACCAAGTCACCATCATGACCCCAATCTCAGCTCAATTTCTTTCATCTTCATGTTTGCATACCATTTGGTTATTACCAATTGCATAGTGTCTCTAGCACTATTTCTTTAGTGTTCTTGCAAGGGAGAAAAGAAAAATAACAAAAATAGGGGAACAGTATACTTTCTAGCACCATAGGTAGATAGGAATGCCCAAGAAATAGCTCAACCTGAAGTGTGAAAAATTCAATTATTTGAATTGTATATTCTTTCAGAAATGTTGTGTACATAAAAGAATATGTCTCTCTCTGCATATACTCCACAGCTCTCTATGGGTGTATGTACAACCCTGTATATTCCGCTCTCCTTTTTGTAACAGAAATGGTGATGCGCTGCTCTGTCCTGCATCTGTTTTTGTTTTGACTTTACAACATCTCCTAATTATTAGCCCATAGCATTGTTCCTCATTCTTTTTAATGTGTGCATCCTCTTTATTTCTTTGGATGTGTTACTATTTTCTTAACCATGTGAGTTTGTTTTACAGTCTCTTGTTTTTGAAGTTGGAAATGTGTTTCCTTGCAAGTACCATTGTTTCCAAAACATAAACCTGTCGGGCCATAAAAACACTTCATTTATGTTAGATATGATAAAGTCAAGTTTCTACACATAGCTTATACTAGTCCGACTCCTGTTCTTGCAGTCCACGGTTGCTGCTAAGTGGGCAGGAAGGGTGTAACCCCCAATTGCCTGGTGATGGAGGCATGGACTGCTTACCTGAAACAGATGCATAAAGCAGACAGGCATGATAGGTGTAAGAGTGAGTGATGGAACCTTTTGTGGGGTCCCTGGAAGTTAGATTCCCAAGGCCTGAGACCCCCTTTCATCCAGAGCTAGTCTACTCTATAGTCTCAGAAAAGCCCTGTCCCACTGAGCTTCAATTTGTGGGCTTATTTGTGACCCTTCTGTATCCTCACATGAAATGCTCTCACATGATAGTATTTGGAATTTTCTCTTAATCAAAGGCTCCCATTCACACAGGGCATATGGTACTAATGAGGTTTCACCCCAATTCCTGATGTACATTTGTTAAGAAAGACATACTACTCCCACTGAAGTCCGCGGCAGTGACCACGCCTATGTCAACAGACGATTGCAAGGGTACAACTTGGGAATTGTTCCGGGAGTAGTTCCTGCTTCTCTTGCTTCACTCAGGATGCCTTTCATGATCCGGAGAATCGAAGGATGGGCACAGGCCTCGATCTGTCCACCCTGGGCTGCTGTTATCTGTGCTTTCTTGGGATGTCCTAAGTCCCGTCCATCCACCCAAACTTGGAATGCCACACACCGAGTTAGCCTCAGGATTCCACTGAAAGGCCCAACCTAATGATCTTCCTGAATAGCCTGTCTTGAGCAAGAGAGCCAGACAAGATGCTAGGAAGAGCACCGTGACGTGAAGAGACCTTGTCCTCCAGGATCCCTTCTGCCTCCAATTAGGTAGCTTGAGGTTAAAAAAAAAGGTAGATTGAGATAGAGTGGCAGTATTCAAAAATGAATGCAGCATTGTGAACAAACCAGATAATAAATATCAATTATTAAAAAGATATGGATGCTACTATATTAGTGTCAACCTTAGAGAGATGCTGCGAAGAGTCACTGAGCTGGTGGTGTAAGATACTCAGAAGTGTTCCCCGCACATGATGAGGGGCAGGAAGATGTTCGCTGCTCTGCCTAAGTGGCTGTAACATTTACAACTGAAAATTGACTGCTATGGAAAACAAGCTGCAAATCGACATATTTTAGGAAAACATGAGGTTGAGACGGCCAATTTAAAAACCTGTTCAGTTTTACAATAGCAATTCCGTTACAATGATCCTTAACAAGGGTAAGTACTTCTCAATTCTTATATCTGTGTCAACTTTGCTTCAATGTATAGTTGCGTGTGTTGTGTCTATCAAAAGCAATTCATTTTGATTCTTTCACTCAGCATTGTTTTTGCAATAGTGCCACCTGCTGGCTGGAGTCTGACTTTGCAAGTCAGCATCTTGTCCAGAGGATTCACAGTCCTTGGGACCCAGTGATTATGTCCAGGGGAAACTTGAGTGAGCCTGGTGAATCAACGACAACCCCCCGCACCCAAAAAAAAAAAAAAAAAAAAAAAAAAAAATGATGCTTATCTGGTAGGGACCAGAGGATGAAAATGCATACAAATGCAGGAAACATAAAGAAAACAGAACTCAAAAGTTATGCCAAGCAAATAACCAAGAGTACATCTAGACTTGGAACATATCCTATCTTCTGATTGTACCAGTCTCCCTTTGAAAGAAACAACAGAAATGAAAGTGTTGCAGGGAAAAGCAGTTAAATGAATTGTGTCCAAAGGGCTTGGATTCTCCTACAGGTTTGAGTAGGTAACGAGAAATACAGCTTCACGACTGTTCTAGAAAAAGAATTGTGATGCCGTGAGATGAAAGCAGCTCCCGAAAGCCAAAATCTTGATAGAAGCGCACACTCTACAAATTATCATAACTCTAAGGGACGCAGGGAGAGGGGAGAAGTTAAATGAAATGCGAAACACTGTGCAGTGGGTATTTTACATCTCTAATTTAATTCTTATAAACAATTGCGCTTAGAAGTGATCTTATCACTTTTCTTTTTTAAGGAAAGGGGCAGGCAGGAATGAAGGTGAGCAGCAGCAGGCAGGAAGAGAGAGGAGGAAGGAGCACTTAATTTTGTTTTGTTATTCAACTGCAAAAGGCATAGAACTAGGTTCAGATATTCACTTCAGCACTTATACTGATGACCTTGGACAAGCCACCTGTATCTCTAGAAATGGAAGTAAGAGGACCTGAAGGACGCCTACAAATTCATAAGAACAAGTCACAGAGACAAAGGATATGAAGAGGAAATACAGGGGACTGACACATTTTGAAAGAAAGAGTCAAACACACTGGCTATCAGAAATGCAAATTAAAGCAACACTTGGCTTCATTTTAGACCCACTGGACAGGCAGAAATGAGAAACCAATTCCAACTCTTAGCATGGAGATGCGGATGAGGGCTACTCATTTGCTGTGGAGCCCTGACCTCAGGCAGCGCTTCTGAGTCACAATATGAGAGTTTCCATCAAATCCTGGCTCAGGTGTAAAGCCCACACCTGGGGCACAGTCCACCTACAGACCAAGAAGCCGGGTTTGCAGTGGTGGGGGCAGGGGGACAGCAACATAAAATACATAAATGTTTCTTCCTCCTTGAGATGAAGAGATAGAAAAGAGAATAACTAGATCTTCTAATCTACTAGAGAAGTCTACTTAGCGAAAACAGCCACATGCCTTGGAGACTTCTCTCAAAAATCCCTGAAGTAAAAACAGTAAAGAAATGAACATTTGCTGTAAATTAAATCACTTCTAAATTCCCCCCGCGTGCACAGGTATGTTTGAGAGGAAACAGGGACCATACTCACCTGTCCAACAGACAACCAACCCAGCTTGGACTCAGCTAGAGATACACTCCTGCACATGTGGGTATGACACACATACTATTATTAAATTAATATGCAAGTCTAGCAGGAAAGGTGTAAAAATAGATGGCCTCTGCTCACCGTGGTCTAGCATGTGCCAATCCTAGGTATGAATCTCCCAGGAAATATGGCCCAGGCCCAGGGGAGCAGGCACGCGGAATGTCACTGTGGGGAGCGGAGGGGTAAATGGAGGCATGACATGTAACACAGCAGCAGTTAGAAATAATCCAGCGGGTGTGCACAGAGCTACCGGCAGAGATTTTGAAGGGACAGTGCTAGCAGAGTGTGAAACAAAAGGAGACAAGTAAGTAACACAAATACGTACACGACAGCAATACACGTTTTCCCAATAGTGCCCACATGCAAAAGCACGTGAATTGCACATGTTAGGATTGTGACCTATGGGGTGTGACTGTGGGCGCAAACAAGAGGAAAAGACAAGGAAGAGGGCAGAGAGGACTTCTGCAGACAAAGGACAATAATCGTCTACATTAACTGAGGTGTGTGTGAGTGCCAAGAAGACAATAATATCACTGTGATGAAATCACACTATTATACAGTGGATGGGGCCACACATGTGAGAGAGCACGTACTGAAGTGTGTGGCACAAAGTGAATGCGGAGGGACATTCCTTCTGGAGGGTAGAGGCAGCCATGATGGGAAGCAGGGGCGGAAACAGAGTCCTCCAATCAGAAGGACGCAGACTGTGAGGTGGCATCAATCAGAAGTTCTCCAATCAGTGAGAAAGGGAACCACTAACGGACCAATCAAAACCCTTGCTCCACCCCAGGATGCCCGTGCGTGGGGATGAGGGCTCCTAGACTTCGTAAAACGCTGCCCAAGGCTCCTGTGGCCTGTTCCCTTCTTGGAATAGGGCCCTCCTTGTCCTGTCCTTTAAAGGGTGTTATCTCCAATAAATATCACTTGTTTTGCTTTCAGGGGTGGATCTGGTAAAATTTTCTCTTGGACCCACAAGAATCTTGGAGCAAAATCCCAAGATCCTCATGGCAATAAAACAGGTTTCTCAACCATGTTGATGCCAGCAAGCTATGGGGAACATCCTGGCTCTTGATTCCCAGCCCCCCTTGCATATGAAAAAGAGCAGTACCCCTCCATTGGTGCTGACACTACTCTGACCTCGTTCCACCTGTATTCAGGTGCTCAATGACCCTCTGCTGCTCTGCTCACTGATCTTTCTCCCCTTACCCGGCGACGCACCTGCCATTTCTCTTCTTTTCCCTCCTTCCTCCAAATTTTTTTTTTAAAATAATGAAAATGGAGGGTGCAGCAGATGCTGTACTTGAGCAAGTCTTTGGAGTCAGAGCCAGCTCTCATTTATTGATTCTGCTACTAAATGGACACAAAGTAGGACATTAGGGGACATCTTGTTAAATAAGTTACAAAAACTTCTGAATCTTTGTTTTCTTAAACGATTCCTCAGGCCTGAGAAAGAAAGACACCCGAAGCAAAACACTGAGTTTCCTTTTACCCATTTGACACTTGCATTCCTTTCTTTCTCCTATACTCTTCTTTTAAAAAACTTTGTTTTACTTTTAACACATTAAAACCAAAAGAAAAAAAGTCACCCATCATCCCTGGATGAGCGCTGTATCATGCTGTGGTTCGCCTTCCCAAATTGCCTCAAAAATAAGTGTAAGCCATTATGATGAGCAACTAGGAGCCAAGAAGACAGGCGACGACTTCATCTTCTCTGCTGGTTCCCCCCTCATCTGCACATGGAATGTGCCTGGGAAAACCTTTAGGGAGCTGAAATAGTGGCAAATGCAGAAGTAGAAATTAACATTCATTTATATGGAATTTTTTTGAGTGTTCCCAGACCCCAGAATTAACCTACTGAGTCACAGCAAATAACACGAACCCTTAACACAGCAAGAGCACAGACAGGGATGCTATATAAATGCACAGACTATATAAAGAAGTTTCTGGAGACGGTGCTGGAAAAAACCCAGACTCCTATATGAGTGAGCAAAAGTGTCTTCTTGTTAGTTCTAGAGTCGGAAATAACAGTGAACGAAGTCAAATAAGAGTTTATCTCCTGTTGGAAAGCATCAAGGTCATGGCCAGCATGGTGGTGGCAGAGACCCAGGCACCTTTTGTCTTTAGCTCTGAATTCCTGAGCACCTGGGTTTTCACAGACATACCATCAATTTTAGAGTTGAAATCGGGATGGGGTAGTGGGGATGTCAGGGGAGGGAAGGGTGGAACATCCCTATTAGGGAAACCTGCACCCCTGTTGGGAAATTTGGAGCTAGTTGGTTGGGTGTGTGTTTGCCCAAATGAGCTTTTAGCAAACTGTGATAGAAACCAAGACAAAATTTCAAACCTGCAGCGATGCTGGGCCAACACTCTAACGCAGGACAATCCGGTCAAACCTGGAAGTGTGGTCACTCTAGGTTTTCATCCTGAAGATTCCAGAGGTCACTGGAAATCTAGATTTGCATCGTTGTTTCAAGAAGAAAAAAAGAAGAGGGGGAGACAAAGAGGTGTTTGTCTATTGAGTTTTATGTTTAAAGAACTTTCTTTCTCACATACATGTAAATGACTTTCTCTGTCTTCAAGGGAACCCAGAGTCATCATTTCGCTGCCTCCTTGATACCATGAGGTCGCTGCTTAACAAGATGTGAAAACAGACATTGGGTAGACGGCTAACAACATCTACCATTCAGTACAAGATTGCTTCCCACTGGGAATGCATATTTCAATATGTTAAACATAAATATATGTCATTCATATTTCAAGTTCTGGTTATTAAGAAATTCAACCTTTAAGGGACTCTCGCCTGCTCTGGATCTAGTTTTCAGTTTTCTGAAGCTGCTTTCCTGGGTAGTGTTGGGATCAATAAAGAGGAATCTTAGTTTAGATATGGAAAGCCAAAAGCAGATTGATACAATTACCCAGGCATTGGAAAACCAATGAGACCGCAGGAGGAAAACCTTGGCAAGGAGGTTTTTGTTCCCTCCAAGGCTCAGGAAGAAGCCTGGAAGCTATATAGTTATCTTAAACCTTTTAAATGTAAAATCACTCTGTAAACATTGTTTGTTACAATGGTGATTTACTTCTTGCATTTTTTCTGTAAATGACCGCCTCCTGTAAAGACAATAAATACACGCAGAGTCAGTGACTCGTGGTAGCTATTTGGGGCAAGTTCCCCTGAGAGTTTTATCCCCTGAGAGTTTTACCCACTGACCCTGCTTTCTTCTATTTTGGTCTGTTTCGTTCTTTCCTTCTTTTTCTCAATCCTTTGCAGTCCCTTCTTCCAGGCCTGACCATAGGAGTTGAGCCCCACAGGTAGGAAGGGAGTGTTTTTAAGGACAGGTGCAGGCGGGAATGAATTCGAGCAGGCAGCAAGAACAGAGAGGAGGAAGCGGCATTTATTTACGTTATTTAGTTGTTCATCTTGGTTGTTGCTCCCAAGTCTTGGGTTGTGTATGTGGGTCCTCGGGATGCATGTGGAGTGTGCCAGCTGGACACAGGGGACTTAGCTGCCAGGCCAACAGGGCTCGCCAGGGGACGGGGGATTGGAGGTAGAGCCGACGAATTCTTTACTTGGTCATTTATCCATTCATTCACTCGTTCAATGAACATATATTTGGTATCTAGCATGTTTTTTGGTGGATAACTGCTATATTTGCACATTGCTTTGAAATTTATAAAGGATTTTCATCAATATTTTCCTATTTCATCCTCCTGTGTGGCCAGCAGGTGGGAAAGAAGCACCGCTTCCCATGCTCCGAGTGAATGCACGGAGTAACACGGCGCTTAAATAAGAAACACAGCCCCTAACGCCAGTGCGGGTCGGTCTCGGACTTGAACTGGGGAAGTCCAGCTCCTGTGGCCTTTCCACGACCCAGGCTTTAGGGTTCCAACTCTCCTGCTAATTAGAGGATTCAGACTCTTCCTTCCTTCTCCAACCCTGGGACGTGTGCAATCAGGGGCTACCCAGGGCGGGTCTTGGGGCCTCTGGGACACCCGCTTAAGTTCTTACAAGCATTTGAATGTGGCCACTTGAGTTTATTTAAAGGGATGTTCGCCCAACCCCACCCCTTTCCCTTTTCCCCTATTAAGTGTGAAGTTAAATTTAGAGACAACTCCCAGCAAACTATTCAAATTTTCATAACAGCTCTTGCCGCTTTTTTTTTTCGCATACAAATAATGCATTATGACAATTTCTTTCAACACAAGTATTCTGATTCAGCAGTCAAGACTGCTTCATGCTAAATTAGGGTACAAAACTGTACCGTCCCCATCTCCATCAGTTACTTTCTCACTCAGAGAAGCGTCATGCCACGACCCCTTCTCCATCCACGACCCCTTCTCCATCCAGGATGAGGAGGAGAAAACTCCCACTTCTCAACATGCTGCTGTTAACACAAAAGAGGCGCTTTTTTAGTACAACAATTAGCTGGCGACTAACCTCGCCCAGGGTCAGGACATCTACTGAGACTCTCAGGCTGACAGTCTATTTCAGTGGTCTGTTGAGTGCCTGCAGACACACTGTTTTGCTTGTTACTTTTATGAGTCAACTTCTGGAAACGGACTTAAAGCGAAACCTGCCTCCCATCAAGGCTGCCTACAGCTTTCTAAGCTAATGTCCGGATGCACGCAGTCCTTTGCTTTACAGTGTTCCTTTACATTTAAAAACAATTTTTGTTCTTATTTTTTTATAGGAAAGGTGCAGTAAGGAATGAAGGTGAGCAGAGACAGGCAGAAATAGAGAGAAGAAGAAGCACTTCATTTATTTAGTTGTTCATGTTAGTTTTCATCCCAGCACTGGGTCTTTAACCAGGGTCCTTGGGATATGCAGCCTGTGTTCTTGGTGGAAGGCAGCTGATCAAACTGCTACTCCACCAGGGTGTGCCATTCTGTGACATTTTTAAGGGAAAAAAATACACACATATACTAATTCTCAATCACGGACAATAGTAGAGGTTCTCTTTCTGAGATAAGAGCAGGAATCTAAAAGAATTTCTATTGGAGGTTCCAGAAGTTGTCGAAGTTCTCAACAGAAAATAAAGCAAGGTGCTCTTTGGTGGAGCAGCAGTTAGGTCAGTTGCCTCCGAAGGAGAGCAGGCCACATACCCCTGGGTTGAAGTCCCCAGTCTGCGGGTGGCAACCAGTGTGAACAGCTAAATTAAATTAAAATAAAATGCTTCTGCCTCCTCTCTCCTCCTGCCTGCTTACTTGCCTTTATTCTTGTCTGCACCTTTCCTTAAAAAAAAAAAAAAACGGAAGGGAAAAAAAGCAAAGTCCCTATTAATTTCATTTTGAGATACATCAACCAAAATTTAACCTTGAATTGGTACTTGAATATGAGGAAATTGACATAGCTGTATTCTTTTCTTCCTTTTCTAAATCTGACGGCAAGCAAAACTCTTCAACTGTACTCCCATATTTAGAGAGTCACTTGTAAAGACTGGTCACGGTGCTGGGTGCCAGTCAGTCATCCAAACTCACAGTAGATCCGACACACCAGAGCTGGTGGCTTGTGAATATAAATGTTCCCCCAAGAACAGGAGCCTGAGCAGTATTCCAGACGAGAAAGAGCCTATAGCCAGCGCCTCCGTTCGCTTTCTATATTGGGATGTGTGAGCTCATTAGTCAGCTGCATGATTTATATCCTACACAGAAGTATTTCAAGGTCTGTGGGAGTTTTCTCCATTTAAGCTTGATCAATCTTTATTACTCTCAATCTACAGCATCTCCACAGATGCTCAAGTTGGTAAAAGCAGAGTTCCTTGATAATAGCGAATAATATGGTCCTATCGACTTGAAAGGTGAGAAGAGAGTATATTGTAAATATTCTCACCACCAAAAAGAAATGCTAATTATGTGGTGGGGTGCAAGTGTTGGCAGGAGTGGGTAATCGTTGGAAATATCCCAGTATATCAAATCCGCACTTCGTACAGCTTAAAATGACACGATATTCTCTGTCAGTTACAAAAAGAAAGTTGCATTCCCTTTTTGCCCTCTTAACCATTTTCGTGGCTATTAAAAGCCAATTAAATAGAGATACTTCAAGAGACTTTCTTTGACAGCTTATGAGAAACATCTACAGTAAAACATAGCATGATAAAATAAGAGGGAGGAAAATGTGTTCAGAAGTTGAGTCTTTTGAACTCAATATGACTTCTCTGAACCTTTTGCAAACCCGTAAACTGCATTTTTAAACTGAGGAGAATGACAAGTGAATTTGTTCAGTTAAGTAAGTCATTTCTACAGGGGGATTTTGTGCTAAGCCTTAATTTACTGTAAACCAAAAAGCTATATTTAATACAATTGTGTTTCGGCTTAAAATAAACTATACGCTTTCTCCTACGAATGTATTATTCAGCTAGTGTCTGGTCACCCACGTGATGCTGCCTTGGGATTCCAAAGCTACACATCACTCACTTGAATTCCTTCTCTGTGATGTCAAATCTGCTTTCTCTACTTCCCATGGTTGTTCTCAAGGGTTACCTCTGCCAAACTTCTCTTCACTCTTTGCTGCCAACAAAAGCTGCACATTCCTAGGCACGCTCCACATCATGCCTGTGGTCCTTTGCCGAGGCCCCTGAGCGCCCCCGGGCACCTGGGTTCCTGTTGGCTGATTGCCATCTTCACCTCTAGCTGTCAGGTCCCGGTTTCTGGTTCTCGCCATGTAGCAAAGCTGTCTTTCCTTCCCCCTGGCTCTCCCCAGTCCTGTCTCCAGCATGTCCATTCAAGATCCCTTTTCTCTTCTCAGCAAATGACAGCAGCAGAATATCAGTTGTGAAGTAGAGGACAGCGCTCTAATTCCACTTTTTGCCCAGCCACTGGGTTTGCCTTAACTTAATTTCTCTGTGAACCTGCTTAGAATGTTCTCAGCGGTCACTACTTACATTTGCATTCATTCTGCCAGTCAACCAATGCTCGATGCAGCTGGCATAAATGCAGTTCACATCAAGGACTCTGTTTCTCAGGGGCATGCCGCACTCCACGTCAAACAGAAAGAGGAATCTCATGGAATAGAGGCATCCATGGCCTCTAGAGTAACAGTTCCCCACCAGGATGGCTGTTTCATGTCTTTCGACTGAAAACAATCTACGTGTATAGTGATTCTTTGGTACTATGCTCAAGGAGAAAGGAAAAGATGAAATTTCTGGAGAAATTAGCTTCAAGTCTCAATGGGGTAAAGAATGGAGAAGATTATTTCTTCTGAAATCTTTTCTAGTTCTTCATTACTAAGGAACTGTCCTCCCTCTCCCCAGATGTGATCATTTCACTGAATTCTCCAGGACGTACAGCCAGTTTGGTTCAGGGTGCGGGCAGGTGCCTCTGAGGTGGGCAGGTGGATTCATGAACAGCAGAAACCCTTTGCTGCAACTGCTTACTGTATCAAAAGTGCTGTGTGTGTGTGTGTGTGTGTGTGTGTGTGTCAACACATTTTGATACAACAGACTCAAGGTTCTCTGAGCAAAATGCCTTGAGCACAATAGGTGCTTCATACATATTAATGATGGTGGTTTCTAGGACTTGGCATTACCACTGCCGTCTCTGCAGCCCACCCTTCTGGCTGGAGAAATGGAAAATCTGAGAAAACAAGCCAGCCCTGTCTTTCTAAGTATGACGATACCTAAGGACTCAGCGTTATATACATTTCCTTCCAGAACACCATTTCCAAGTGGCTGGGACTGAATTCTGTTGTGCACACATATGCGATTGCTGAGATAAATCCCGGTGACACCCCCTCAAATGGGAAGGCATCTGTCTGATCTTGGGTGGGAAAGCCTGCTAAAAATATCTTCATTTGGTGTAAAATCAGCTCATGTTGCAGTGTGCACTCCAAAGTAGATGTTTCTCACTTTTCTTTTGTGATACTGGATCTCATATTTGTAATCCATCTTTGGAGAATCCAGGAACTTTATGCATTGTATTTAACCTAAATGCAAAGGTGAGGACAATGTTTTTGCTACCTAAACAGAGTAATTCATATAAATATGATATAATATAATGTAATGTAAAGTGATCAGAGAGGAGAGTGTCTTAAGTAAGCATTTGAAAACATTTACTCCTGAGATAAAAATCACTAGGACAAATATTAGTCCAGCAGAAAAAGCACCTCTTAGCCTAAGTCAAAAATATGCTCTCTAACAAAGTTTACCCCAAAAGGAAGTTTTTCCTATTGGGTTTTTGACAATAAACTGAATATTTATTTCTAAGCAAAGGAGAAGGATTCCAGCTCTTCAAGTCTTCATGAGTCGTTTGTTCATCCATGTAGTTAGAATATGTAACACGACTGTGATAAGGGAGCATTAACAGCGTGCTTTTTAATACTCTAGTGATAATGAGACTTTACTGCTAATTGGCATTGGGACAGCAGTGCTGGAGTTCAGTGCTAGATGAATTACTCTCTGTGACAAGAAGAATGTACACGAGCTACTAAAAGTGGTATCACAGGTGTAAACGGTGGGGGAAATACCAGGCTGGAATAATAGTTAACCTGATAGTGGAAGGTTTCTCTCCAAGACAGGTGGGTCCCATGTCCTTCCCTGAAATGGGAACTTGGGGATTTATCGGTGTGTTCACCTCAGCACCGAAGACTTCCAGATCTGCATTCTGCTTCCCCACTGGCTTTCAAAGTCTTTTCCAAATGACAATTTCTTTGGTTCTCCTTGTGTTGTTTTTTTCATATTGAATCATCTGAACATGTACTGCAAACCTAAAAAAATCAACACGCATTAAAGGCCAGTGCTGTTACCAAGTTATCAACATTTTTTAAGGTTACTTTTCCCACTGGTTCTAAAGCAAAACCATACCCTGTCAAGAACAATAAGCAAAGCTTTATCCGTTGGACAAAGACAGAAATGGGAGCTGATTGCTCTAAAGGGGAAGAGAGATGGGGCAGAGTCTTTGAACTGTACGTGGTGGGGTAAGTTAATGGGGGCCAGGTTTGGGCTGAGAGCCAGCCTCTGATGTGGTCAGAATTCTTAGAAATGAGTGGAGAACTCAAGGACAAGGGGTTGATATCCATTTTCCTCCTTTACGTAGTTTGCATTGGTGTCAGGCTGAGGAGAGGTGTTTTTTGCTCTGCTGCCGAGGACAGGTGGGTTAAGGAGACAGACTCCAGGAAAGTCCTGTGTGGCTTCTATTTTCTTGTGGTTAAGTTGTCTAATGGTCTGGGTTTTTAGAGGGTGTGCAGTCTTAGTTCCCACAGGGTGTTCAGGTAGGTGCATAGTTCTGCATCTGGAAATAGACATCACTGGAAAACCCCAAGAAACAAGGGGTCCTGTCAGTAAAAGGGGGGCCTCGCCGCTGCCCTTGGGTGGCACTCTGAGTCTATCAATATGTTAAACATCGGCACTACTTGTGTCTTTTGCACTTTTTCACAAGAACCATGGAACATATGTTGTGAATCTCATTACGGGGCTCAGAAAGACTGAGCTTAAGACATTGTGTCAGCTGGCCGTGGATGCCAATGTCCGAATTACTGTGTCTGCTTTCCCGAGCCCTTTATGCAACAAGGCAAAATGAACGTACTAATTACAATTAAAGCAAGAACGTACCCTGCTCTGTGTTCTGTCTAGATTGTTTCTCAGAAGTTAGTATCAAACATCCGGGTTAGAACCAGGTACTTCTAAGTCCCCCTCCCCAGGCAAATTTTCCCCTTAAACTCATGTTTGGTTTTTCCCCTGGAGAACTGCTTCTGACTCCCCAGCCTCCATCCTTACCACCTCTACTTCTGCCTTAAAATCAATTCGCCATGTCTAATTCTTAGATTTTTTTGGAAAATGCTCTTGTCCCTTCATCACAGGCACCATCGGCTTGCTGTTAACAACTTTCCTCTCCCTTTTCTTTTTCAGAACCCTGATTGTTCAGGTCTCACACCACCGCCAGTTTGACCAGGCCTTCACCCAGCTTTTGAGTGAAAGAAGGCACCATTTAGGGTGGCGTGGCTAGCGGAAGTTGTCTTCGTGCAAATGAGGCTTCAGTTCTGTGCCTGGATGGCACCTAGCTTGGCAGGCAGAGCAGGAGCTGAGGACCTGCCCCACTTCCGGCCTCATAATGAGCCCTTGTTCGGGCCATACAGTCTGCTTCACCTTGTGACATCAGAAGCAGGCAGCCCTGGCTTGGATCAGCTATTTGGTCCCCTAGTTTTCTCTGCTGTTCTGTTGACTGCCATCGCCATGGGTGTGTTTCCTTCAGTGCAGAACCGAGTGAGCATGGGGTGCTCAAGGGAACAAAAGGTCCTGGGACCAAAGATTCCAGTGATCTTCCCAGCAGGCCTCCACTGTTCCCAACATGCTCGTCTTTCCCGTGTGCCCGAATATGTTCCCGGCAACTTTCTTTGCAGGAATTAAAGTTGCAAGCTAGCTCTCCAGCTGTTGAAGAATGGATAAGTAATTCACCTGCTGCTGACACAATGGCTCAAAGGATAATTTTGAATTTGGATCATTGCTGATGATGAAGGTTAAAATGAAAAGAAATCCTTCTCTAAAACATATGCGTCCTGTACTTGCACCTATAGGTAAAATTTGGTCTGCGTGGAATGATTTGAAGGAAATATTCAAAACTGTTGATCGTCGCTGCTTTACATGATAAGGGGCAAATTTTTTTTCCACTTTCCAAACTTCTATTTTTTGTTTGGAAGACATTAGAAAAATTTGGTGATGTTATGCAGACTTTGAAATTCAACAATAAGTTATTACCTTTCAATGTACTTCCCCCTTTTTCAAGTACGGCTCTGTTAAGTGGCGATTGCGTTACTTTTAGGAGAAATAATAGATTTAGCCATTATTAACTTGTCGATTTAATGAAGAATGGATGGTGGTTCATAAGAAAAAGCAAAGGTAGACGCTCATAAAATATTCCTCTGTAGGAGTTTTGCAAGTCCAGGTAGAAGGTGTCGACTCCACTTTACACGCGTCAGGTGTTCGGGTCAGGTGCGTCAGGTGCTCACGTCAGGTGCTCGCGTCAGGTGCTCGGGTCAGGTGCTCGCGTCAGGTGCGTCAGGTGC